>SOZL01001854.1:656788-675336 GCA_009733165.1 Naja naja | reverse complement strand
GGAGAAGAGAGGGTCCCTCCCAGAGGAAAGGCTGCTGCCATGCTTTTAAAAAATATTTATTAAAATATGTTTATTCTTTCTTTTACAATAATGAATGCAAGTTTATCCTTGGCCCATAACAAAAATTTCTCTATGCAACTGCAGGTATTACAGGTTTACAGGTATTAAAACTTTTTAAAACTCCAGTGCCTTTTCTGATCCCATGAAGCCAATGGGAAGTTTGCCCACTGCCCTTTTCCTGGGGAGGATCAGGGGCTCCATCCAGCTTCAGAGACCCAGGCCAAGGATGAAGGATGGAGAAGGGGGGCAATTGGAGAGGCCAATGGAACACTAGGGGGGAAATGGGGTTGCCAGTTTTTCTTTTTGGAGAATTGGGAGGGGGGGACTATTCAGACATGCAGAACTCTAAGAGAGTAACGGGGGTGTTTTCAGGGTCAAAATCCTCTGCAGAGACTTTCAATTCCCTTGTCCCCCTTTCCTTGGGGAAACAGAGAGAAATTGGGGGAGGGCCCCCCCACTCAGCTTCCCTCCGGAGAGGAGGAGGATATGGGAATTGGCTCCGCTATAATTTTGGGGACAGAGAACTAAAACCCCTGTCCTGGGATTGTGAGAATACAAAAATCTCTAGGGTACCACAAGTAAAAGAGAAGGGAAAGAAGGATGGGAGTTTCTGAAGAAAAAAAACTTTGTGGGGGCTTTTTTAAAATAAACTTTATGAATCTTTTATAATTTTAAAAGACAAAATAAATCTTATAAGTTTTTGACATTCATCTTATACTAATACTGTGCATTATTTACATATATAGAATTTGTGCAGATATAAATCATTAACTTATCTAGTGCTTATCCCTATTTATTTATAATCCATTTATCTGTCCACCAATCTGTCTTTGCTCAATCCAATCATACCATTTTTTCCACATCTTGTAATAATCAGATTCCTCTTTCTCTTGTAAACTCAAAGTTAATTTGCCCATCTCAGCACAGCTCATTATTTTTGAATGATCAATTCCTCTGGTTGTGTGTTTCCAACATTGGCATAGGCAATCCTGGCTGCAGTTAAAATGTGTAATATTAAATATTTTATATTTCTCCCATATTTCTTTCTGAATATCCCCAATAAAAATAATTCTGTTTCTAATTCTATTTGCTCATTTTGAATTTTTAACCAATATTTTGGGTTTCGAGCAGGACCACCACGAGGGGGACACACACCGACCTTGTTTTTATCTCAGGACAGTGGTGTAATGATCTGGGTGGGGATCTTCAACTATCTTTCCCCTGCCATGGACTGATCATTCCTCACAGCTGACCTTCTGAAATGCTGCCCCTCATTGCTGGGGCCGAACTGATGAGATGGTTCCGCCCCAGGCACCTAATGGACCCGGGGGTTCTAGACAGGCTTGGGTTAATCCGACCTCCCTTGCCCACAGCTTCGTTGAGACCCTAGTGGACGCCTGGCAGATGGCTACCTCTGGGGTGCTTGAGCAGTTGTTGTTCCTTTGTGGCCTCTGACCTGGTGCAGATCGGTCAGCTCCCTGGTTTTCAGCAGACTCGGGAAATGAAGCATCAGAGGAGAGGCCTAGAGAGCTGTTGGAGGTCCAGCAGATCCGAATCTGACCAATCGCAGTTAAGAGCCTATATTGAGTCTTATCTTGCTGCGATGAGGCAGCCAGTACACATACTTCTCTGCTCTCATTGCATCTGTGGATAATCGCCCGGCCTCCCTGTTCAGGGTCACCTGCTCCCTCCTTAACCGGGGGTGGGGAAGACCCTCTGCAGGGATGTGCCGAGAGTTTAGTCAGCATCTGACGGACAAGATCGCTCAGATCCAGGCTGGCTGGACTCCGACTGGTCATAGTCCGATGGGAGTAGCACGATGGGTCTTATGGATTTCATCTGGGAGGAGTTTGATCCTGTGACTCCAAACGAGGTGGACAGGATCATGGGGTGGCTGAGTGCTGCCACGTGTTTATTGGACCCGTGTCCCTCCTGGCAGGTGTATGCCGCGGGAGGTTACACAAGGCTGGCTCCAGGCAGTAATTAATGCTTCTTTGAGTGAGGGATTTCCCCCCCCCCCGCCTTGAAGGAGGCAGTGGTGAGGCCCCTCCTCAAGAAGCCTGCCTTGGACCCAGCTAATTTAAACAACTTCGTCCTGTCTCCAACCTTCGCTTTGTTGGCAGTTGTTGAGGCGTGGTGGCCGACAGCTCGGTGTTCCTGGAGGAAACTGATTATCTGGACCCGCACCAATGGGCTTCAGGCCCGGTACAGCACGAGGAGACAGGGTTGGTCGCACTGGTGGATGATCTCTGGAGGGCACGGGATAGGGGCATTCCTCTGTCCTAGTCCTATTAGATCTCTCAGCGGCTTTTGATACCATCAACCATGGTATCCTACTGCAACGCCTCAAGGGGTTGGGGGTGGGAGGCACCATTATATGGTGGTTCTCCTAACTCTCAGGTAGTTTGTCAGTGTTGGCAGGGGGGCAGAGGTCGAGTCGGAGGCCCCTAGCTTGTGGGGTGCCCCAGGGCTCGGTCCTTCTGCCCCTCCTGTTCAACATCTACATGAAGCCGCTGGGAGAGATCATCCGTGGGTTCGGGGTGAGTATCATCAATATGCAGATGATACCCATTTGTTCATCTCCTCGAACCAAATCAGTGATGCCCTCTCCGTGATGTCCCATTGTCTGGATGCGGTACGGATCTGGATGGGGAGGAACAGGCTCCGACTCAACCCAGCCAAGGCATCTCAGATAATCCAGGACGTTCCATCATTGGCCATAGGGTTCGCAATTTGGGTGTCCTCCTGGATCCAAAGCTCAGTTTGGAGCAGCATGTGGGAGCTGTGACCAGGGGGGCATTTGCCCAGATTCGTCTGGTGCGCCAATTGTGCCCCTATCTGGACCGAGATGCCCTACAGACAGTTACTCACGCACTTGTAACTTCCCGAATTTACTACTGTAATGCTCTTTACATGGGACTGTTCTTGCGGACCACCCGGAGGGTTCAACTGGTGCAGAATGCGGCTGCACGGGTTGTGGTGGGAGTATCCCAATACTCCCATGTTACACCCCTCCTGCGCACCTGCATTGGCTGGTTGCCCTCCGGGTGAGATTCAAGGTGTTAGTGATAACATACAAAGTCCTACATGGCTTGGGTCCAGGGTACTTGCAGGAGTGTCTGCTCCCAGCATCGACTTCCAATCGCCCTGTGCTCTCCCACAGGCAGAGCCTCCTTGGGTGCCGTCAGCCAGACAATGTCGCTGGCAGTGCCCAGGGTGGGGCTTCTCTGTGGGAGCCCCACCCTGTGGAATCGACTCCCTTGAGCTCGGTTGGCCCCGACCTGTGTTCCTTTTGCCGTGACCTAAAGACCTGGTTGTTTCAACAGTCCAGCCTGGACTGAAGGGTAAGGGGTGGGGTTTTATTGATATTTTAAATTTAATTGGGTTTTTTAGTTTTTATTGGGCTTAGTTTACTTTGGTTTTAATGTATTTTAATAATTGTATTTCTATTTTTTATTGTAAGCCACCCTGAGTCCCTAGGGAGATAGGGTGGCATATAAGTCCAATAAAAGTAAAGTAAAGTAAAAGTAATATATATATATATATATATTTTAATTACATTTATATGCCGCCCTTCTCCGAAGACTCAGGGCGGCTTACAATTTTTTGGGATACAACCCAGTGTGCTCAGCAATAGCCTTCATTCCATTGTATATGCCTGCTTATTACTAAGCGGCATTTTTACAAGGTCAGCTAATTGCCCCCAACAATCTTGGGTCCTCAATTTACCTACCCCGAGAGGATGGAAGGCTGAGTCAACCTTTATATTGTATACTGATATTGTTGTTATTATGTTCTCAAATTTAGTGCCTAGGTTCATATTATAAATCTGTTGTATCATGAATTGCCAATTGAGATTATCAAATACATTCTGGGCGTCTAGAAAGACAAGGGTGACTTGTTTCTCCGGGTGGGCTTCATAATATTCCAAAGTGTTTATTACTATCCTTAAATTATTCCTAATTTGTCTGACTGGCAGAAATCCATTTTGGTCTAATGAATATATTCATTCAGAACCCTCTTCAATCTGTTTGCTATAATAGTGGTAAATGTTTTATAATCGGCATTCAATAAAGAAATTGGTCTATAATTTTGAATTAGTCTGGCATCTGTATCTTCCTTTGGGATCACGAATAATAAGTGCGTCCCTCCATGAATCCGCATCTTGGCTTCTATCAGAACTTCATTATATAGGTCTACCATTAGTGGTCCTACTTGTTCTTCCATTATTTTGTAAAATTCTCCTGGGAGACCATCAGGTCCGGGTGTTTTATTATTTTTCTGGTTCCTAATTGCCCTTTTCAGTTCTACTATAGTTATATCTTTAATTAGATTTTCCTCTAGTTCTTCTGCTATTATTAGACCTCTTTCCTCTCTCAGGTAATCTCTTATCTGATCTTCATCCAACTCCTCCCTTTTATACAGATTTTCAAAATATTGGTGTACAATCTCTTTTTTTCTTTCTATTGTATGTTGATATTCTCCGTTTTCATCCTTTAATTGGTAAATTGTTCTTTTTTCTTTTTCTTTCTTAAGTCTGTAGGAGAGGCATCTTCCTGGTTTATTTGCCTGTTCAAAAAATGTTTGTTTTACTACTTTTACATTTTTGACCATTTCTTCTTGTTCCATTAGGTTAAGTTTATTTTTATTTAAAGACAATTGTTCTTTTACTTTAGTATTTTGTGGTGTACAAATTGAGCCTCTAATTTTTAATTGTTTCCTGCAAATTGTTTTGTTGAGCATATCTTTCCTTATTCTTTTTTGCTGCATAAGATTTTTTTTAATAAAAGTTTTATTGGGTTTTTACAAAACATAATAACAAATCATCTTTTTTTTGAGAACAGCATCATTCTAGGTTATCACATCTCCAAACAGACATAAGCTCAATTACATATTCATCTTATATATTCAGTTTCATATCTTATCACCGCTTTTATCAATTTCTCAATATTTTTTTTCCTCCTTACTTTCCTTAACCTTCTTTTATAATTATTTCTTTCTAATTGATTACATTTCTTTTCCTAAATTTCTGTATCTTTCTATTCATTATACTCATACTTTTGTCTGTCCTGTTTACAATTTCATATATTTTTTTCCATCATCATCCCAAAAGAGAGAGGGAAAAAGATACTTCCTCCCTTCCAGGCATTAAAAAGCAAGATTCCCCTATAATTGCCAAATATGAGCTTTGGTGGCTCAGGCTGTTAAATGCCTGCTCTTAAGATCCAGCTGTCTACAATTACTGTAGGCTCAATCCCACCAGGCTCAAGGTTGACTCAGCCTTCCATCCTCTCGGGTAGGTAAATTGAGGACCCAAGATTGTTGGGGGCAATTAGCTGACTTTGTAAAAATGCTGCTTAGTAATAAGCAGGCATATACAATGGAATGAAGGCTATTGCTGAGCGCATTGGGTTGTGCTCCAGGAATTGTGAGCCGCCCTGAGTCTTCGGAGAAGGGCGGCATATAAATGTAATTAAAAAAAAAATAGAGTGTGGCACCTTTAAATCTTACAAGTATTGTCATTTCAAATATCATTATACATTTCATTTATACATTATACAATTATAACATTCAATTTCTAATATCTATTTTATATCATATAGCTCTCATCAACTGAATTCCGCTTGGTACTTTCCTTTAGAAATATACACAAGATTCTAAAAATATAGAGAACAATATATATATAAAAATAGTAAACAAAATAGTTATTCTATTCAAATTCATCCTAACAACTGGTACTGATTTCATTATAAATCTTCACATTTCTTTTCAATTATGTTTTATAAGTCTTTAAGAACAATTAAAATATTTCCATTCCTTCTTTTTATTTCAACTTCTTTTACCTTTATTCCCTTTCTCTTGTTATTACATTTAATTATTAGTAAGCATACCATTACATAACAATACCAGTTTTATCTGATAATTTAATCACCTGTTTCATTTCTAGCTCATTACTATTTCTACTATAGCAACACTATCTTTTGTACCCTTGCAGAATTCTCACTTTTAATTTAACCATTATCTCTGTGTCTTTTAAAGAAGCTAATACTTTTAATCCTTGTACATTTCCGTTTCTTTATTTCCTGTTTTTGTCCCTTATAACTTCTTTTTCCTTTTTATCTTCCCCCTTTTTCCCCCCCTTGTCCCCTTTTCTAATTCCCTTCTGTGATTCTCTTTTCTGCTTCTCCTTTGTTGTGTTTATTTTCAAACTATTCTTTTTAGTTGTTTCTCAAATCTTAAATTTTTAACTGTTTTCCCTTTTTTTCCATTTTATCCCACATTGCATTATTTGATCATTAAGTTGTTTCCTCAAATGTTAAATTTTAACTCGTTTTTCCCTCTTTTTTCCATTTTATCCCACATTGCATTATTTGATCATTAAAGATGGCTTCCTCTTTGCCCAACCCTTCTTCTTGCTCTTCAAGCGTTTCTCGTTTTTCATAGTTCAAAATCTCAATTTCTAAGAATTGAAATACGAAGCCAAAAGATCCTCCTCCCTCTTGTGCTTCTTCTTTCATTTTTTTTAAGTTCCTTATTTTAATATCCTCAAGGAGTACTGCCATTTTAAACACTTTTAAACAACCACCCAATTGACTTTAATTAAAAATCCAACACCTAAAATTCTAAAAATCAAATTCAAATTTCTTAATAACCTGTTATATGGGCGTGGCCTAATTTGTGGGTGTGGCTTGTGGTCATGTGACTGGCTGGGCATGGCTTGTATGTAAATATTATAAATATTTATATAAATATTTAATTTTTTATTAAAAAAGAGCAAATTTTACCCAAAATCAGGCAAAGCAGGCAGGCAGATTGAGTTGCTCACAGAATCACAGATTCACTTAGAGATCTGTGTTTCTGTCATTGGCTACCTGTGTCTGCACTGGATTATAGAACCTTCAGTCCTAAGGGAGGTTCGGCTCTGCTTAAAAGCAGAGCTGAAGATCTAAAGATTAGCTAGAAAGCAAGAAATCCAACGATTTCTTGCTTTCTAGCTAATCTAAATCTCCCAGCACAGGAGAACAGCTGATGGTCAGGAAAAAAAAGGAAAAAATAGCAACTTAGCAGGCAACTTTGCCAGGTAAGGAGTGAGTGGGCGGGGAGGGTTCCTGCGGGCCATGTGGGCGGTGCAGTCTTGTGTTCCAGCACAGCCTGGATTAATTGTTTTCCGGGCGTGTTCTGGGGGTGACATTTCTCTGTGGACCACCAAAAGTTTCTCATGGACCACCAGTGGGCCACAGATCAACGGTTGGTGACCACTGATCTAGAGGGACCTGAATAGCTTCATAGGGAAAAATGTATTTCTTTCATTTTCCAACCATTTTTTAATTGCTTTCCTCACTCTGTTCCTCCTGTCTCAGTGTCCCAGCCAGGGAGGGGGACTCTGTCTCACCTGGGGACTCCCCAAACCATCATCTTGTTCCTATTTCAGGCCTTCACACTTGGCAGAGGATGTATGGCTGTGAGCTCTGGAGAGACAGGAGCAAAGGAGGGTTTCTGCAGTATGGCTACGATGGGAGGCCCTTCCTCACCTTTGACAAGGAGACCCTCACCTGGGTGGCCCTTCTCACCTTTGACAAGGAGACCCTCACCTGGGTGGCTCCCGACCCCCAGGCCCAGATCACCCAGAGGAAATGGGATGCTCTTCCACGAGATAATCACAGAGTCAAGTCCTACCTGGAGAAGGAATGCATTGAGTGGCTGGAGAAGTACCTGTCCTACAGGAATGAGACGCTGCAGAGCACAGGTGAGCATCAGGGTCCAGGCTGGACTTTCCTCCTTTATGGTGGATTGCACACATTCTGACCCCTTGGGGTCCCTGGTCTGTAGCCTGCTTGCCCTGAAGAGAATCCTTCCCTCCTCCCAGCACCTCTCCAGGATGCAGGGAAGTTTGGTTCTTATTGCGGGCAGCCATTAACATGAAATACACTTCCTCCCTTTGCAAGCAGAGTGTGGCCAACCAGGATCAAGTGTCTGTGTGGATCAGCAGCAAATCCTAGGGTTAAAACTAAGTGGTGGGAGACTTCCTTCCTCCATGTTTCTCACCCCTTCCAAGCTCTGGAGGGCTGAGAGTTAATTCTGGGGGTGCTGTTTCTGCAGAGCCCCCAGGGGTGACAGTGGTGAGAGGCAAGACAGAGGTGGAGGATGGGATGGAGACGCACGTCTGCCGCCTGGATGGCTTCTACCCCAGGGAGATCGATGCCTCCTGGCGAGGGACGGGAGGAGGTCTGGGAGGAGGAGACCTTCCATGGGTTCTGGCCCCAAGCGGATGGGACCTACCACTCCTGGCTCAGCATCCGGATCGACCCCAAAGAGAGGGGCTATCGGTGCCACGTGGAGCATGGCGGCCTGCAGGAGCCTCTGGACCTGGCCCTGGAAGGTGAGAGGCTGCAGGGAGGGAAGGCTGGGCTCTTTGGCAGGCTGGGAGGTGGTGGGAGAGGAATCTGGCCCCAGATGTGTCCAGGTGTGAGCATACCTGAGCTTTCATCCATTGGTTTCTCCTGTGTTTGAGTTGGTGCAGCTGCAGGACCAGACCATAGAACTGACTTCAGGGGATGTAAAAACACAGAATCCCATCACAAGACTTGGCCCATCCTGATGAAATGCCCTCAGATCCTCTCTTAGCCTCTGCTCCTTCCCAGTTTCCTGCCTCCAGCGTTTATGAAGTGGTTGTTTTGTGTCCCCAGTGTGCAGATCTGCACCTGTCTCACTGCATAGTGCTGCATACACCACGTTGCTCAGTTTGTCTCTGGGTGTTTCATCCTTGGGGTGGACCAGCTTCTGCCTTGAATATAACTCCTTCCATTTCCCCACCATCCAGTCAGAGCTGAAGAAGCTTCTTGGATGAGAAGGGAAACGTCTTCAAAAGAAAAAAAAAACAAGAAAGTCCAGTGGCCTCTTGGAAAAAGCACCTTCGGGTCACGATCTCAGAGTTTGTAGCCTGAGGCCTTCATCTCGCAAATTGACCCTTGATTCCCTTCTATATCTTCAAGCCAAGGGTCTTCAAACTTGGCAAGTTCAAGACTTGTGGACTTCAACTCCCAGAATTCCTGAGCTAAGGTGACTGGAGGAGGAATTCTGGGAGTTGAAGTCCACAAGTCTTAAAGCTGTCAAGTTTGAAGACCGCTGCTTTAAGCATTTGGAGGTCCCTCAAGTGTCTGAAACGGGATATTTCAGGGCAAGGGGAGCCTTGGGTAGAAGAGGAAGAGTTTAAATTCTTCTTGCATCAGACTCATGACTTGGGAAGATGGTTTGGGCTTCTCCTTCAAGGATCTGCTCTTTCTCCCAATTCAGAACCAACCAATTCAAAATCCAACCTGGGGCTCATCATCATCAGCTGCGTTGTGGCTGCTCTTGTCCTGGCGTTGGTGATTTTTGTTTTGGTGTTTATGAAACTTAGGATCCTGGTGTCCTTCAGTAAGTATCTTTTTTGCGGGGGGAGTGTGTGATGGAAGGAAGATGGGGAGATTTCTCTCAAGCGTCTCCCTTTGTGGAGCTTCTTCTGGGCTTCTGCCCTGTTTTCCCAGCCCTCTTGGGAGCTTCTTGCTGGGACTCCAGTTTAGACTCAGATTGAGTCCGTGGTTGGGACACTCCTGTCTTCTCCTGAGTTGGGAAGAGGCATCCCAGTTCCCTCCCTTTCAAAGGATTTGGTCAAAGAGCAGCAGAGAAGGATTTCCATGAAAATCTTCCATCCATCCCAACTGCTGCTGCTTCCCCCAACTCCCCTCCATCCATCTCGGAGGCAGCAGGTCTCTCTTGGGGCAAATCAGGAGATACCTCTGGATTTTGAAGATCTTTTTGTCTTTATTGATGGGACAAAGTGACTGTGAAGCATCTTCTGGGGTTCTTCCTCCTACGGAGGGAGTGTTTGGATGATCTCTGGTGGATTCTTTTCAGCTTTCACTGGTTTTTATCCTTGCAGAGAAACGTCAAGACTACTGCAAAGCACCACCAAGTGAGTGATTTGTCCTCTTTCCATGTAATCTCCAACTTAGAGCAGGGACCAGAGGCACCATCACTTGAGGTGTATGTGTGTGTATGTGTTTGCATGTGCTATCTTCCTCTTCATGCTAAGAACCAGGCTGTGGAAGATGGGCCCCCTTTTCATTACAGCCAGGCTGTTCTTGGAAGTGGAGTCCTCAAGGAGAAACTTCTGGGACAAGGAAACCCTGAAGAAGATGAGAAGATCCAGCTGGTGGAAGGTCCCTCTGACTGAGAACAGGCTCTGTTTCCCAAGGAGGCAGAGAGGAAAGGCTTGGCCAAATGGGAGTCAGAAGCTCCATAAAATTAGGGCTCCAAAGGGGGCATTTTGAGAGAAAAGGAGCTTTAGGGGATGCCAGCTGGATCTCCTCTTGGTCTCCCATCACAAGGCTCTCT
Source organism: Naja naja (assembly GCA_009733165.1). Taxonomy (NCBI): domain Eukaryota; kingdom Metazoa; phylum Chordata; class Lepidosauria; order Squamata; family Elapidae; genus Naja; species Naja naja. Next base: position 664,899 of record SOZL01001854.1, on the reverse strand, counting down.
GAGTACGAACTGGTTACAAAAAGAAACTTTGGATCCACCTGTGTCTTTTTAGATCAGCTCTGACTTCTGGCTTTGTGTGGTATAAATATAAATGTTAAGAATTCTTTCTGAGGCCTTTTAGCAAAGCAGTTTGATTCAAACTCTCTCCCTGTGTATTGATGGGTCTTTGTGCGTGAGAGAGAGAAAGGGGGGGAGGGAGCTGGAGTCAGAAAGCTGAGCTTCTCCCTCTATAAGCCAAGAGAGCGACTTTCTCACCCTCTTTTCATTCTTTTCCAGCAACTGACAGAGGATCCAACTGTTCAGACCAGGGTAAGTTGGAGGGAGCTGCTGCTGCTGCTGCTGCATGAGCCTCTCTGTCCCTTTCCAAGACTTTGGGTGGATGAGGGGATGAAAAGAGGAGATTGTGATTCCTAAATGATTGTGATTCCTACTGAACCAGACTGAGAGACCATTTAAAGGCTCAGGAACCCTTTGCAGGTGTTCTGGCTTAATTAGCTGGTTAGAGTGGGACACTTTGAGCCTAGAATATTGCACCTTTTCACAATATTCTAATTTTCTGAGATTGTGGATTTGGGGTTTTCATGAGCTGTAAGCCATAATCATCACAATTATGGCAAATCAAAGCTTGAACTATCTTGCTTTGCATGTAATGAGTCTATCTCATATATTAGTTTCACCTTTCAAGTTGCATTACTGAAATAAATGAACTTTTGCATGATATTCTAATTTTTCGAGTTTCACCTGTACTATCCTGGCTGCTGTTAAAATATGTAAAATTAGATATGTATTACCTTTATTATAATTTTCTGGTAGCATGCCCAACAGGAACATCTCAGGTTTCAAGTCTTATGTGTTGTTCTATCATAGCTTCCAGCCATCTGTGAATTTTATTCCAATATTTTTCTGTTTTGTGACACTTCCACTATATATGAACCTGGTATTTGGTTACGTTTCCAAAAATTTAACAGATTTATCTTTGTACGTATTTGCTATTCTTGCAGGTGAAAAGTGCCATCTATAAAATATTTTGTAGAGATTTTCTTTATACGCTGTTGACAGTGTAAGTTGTAGTTTTTAGATCCCATAATTTCTGCCATTTGTCTAATTCTATCGTATAGCCAAAATTCTTAGCCCAAGTTATCATCGTTTCTTTTACTTGTTCTTCCTCCAATTTAATAGTTAATAAATAATTATATATCCTCTTAATTAATTTTTCATCTGTTCCCATTGGAATCTGGTCTTGCTCATTTGGTTCTTTATAAAACCCATACGCCTTTTTATCTTTTTCATATCTGGGTTGCATCTCTAATTGTGGCCACTATGATAGGTCAATCCCTAATCTCTTTAGTTCTTGTTTAGTTTTTAGTTCTCCCTTTCATTTAGTATGTCCTTGTATCTTATAATTTTTTCCATGTTCATAACATTTGCCTGTACCAATGCCTCCACTGTAGATAACCAAACTGGTATTTTCAAATAATGTTGCTCTTAAATTTTGGAACATACTAACAGTAATGCATTCCTAATGTAGTGCCTCTGGAAATATCTATGTATCTCACCCTTCTCATACCATCCCAATTGCAGATCATGATCCTCCAGTGTTAGTAATCTTGTATTCCTCAAATTAATCCACTCTTTCACCCACATAAGTGGCAATGCTTGGTAGTATAGCTCCCAATCCGGAAGACCAAAACCCACCTCTACTTTTAACATCTTGTAGCATTTTTAATTTTATTCTCTCTTTTTTAACTTGCCATACAGATTTTAATATCTTATTTAATGCTTCAAAAATTTTCCCCCCAGCTTTAATTTCAGGAAGTGACATGGACTCCAACAGTTCAAAGCAGGGTAAGTTGGAGGGAGCTGCTGATACTGCATGTCCCTTTGCAAGACTTTGGGTGAACGAGGGGATGAAAAGAGGAGAGCCCCCACTTTTTAAAGGCCCGCCTGATTCATCCTCCCTGGGTTTCCTCTTGAGTCTGATTCTGGTGGAATAATTGGAATAATTGCACCCACTTTGGCTTAGTGGTGAGGACACCAGGGGAGACTGGGAGTTCTAGTCCTACCTTAGGCATGAAAGCCGGCCGGGTGACACAAAATTCACTTCACTTGCACTGATTTGTTCTGCAGAGGAGAAGGGAAAAGTCTCCCTGTTGGAAATAAGGAGAAATTTTTTGACAGTGGGAACAATTAACCAATGCTTGTCCTCGGAAGTTGTGGGAGCTTCATCACTTGAGGCTTTCGATAAGAGATTAGACTCCCATCTGTCAGAAATGGTGTAGGGCAGTGGTGCTCTAACCTCTTCGTTGTTGCGTGCTGAAAGTGCACGTGTGCTCGGAGGGTGCGCGCACAAACTCCTGCACCCATAATGCAATGCACGTGCAACCCCTGCCACCTTGCGCATGCACATGCGTCTCTTGCGCACCCCCCACATGCACCTCAGATACCCGACAATCGGCTCCTCCTCACAGGTCAAGACATCCATTCATTCTGTGTCTTTTTCTCCAATCCAGGGAGCAACCAGACTGTTTAGCAGCCCCCTTGCAGGTGAGTGGACTGGTGGGGGCCACATGGGGTGAGAGAGTGGGAGAGAGAGGAGGGGAGGGCTTTGGGGTCCAAGGACCAAGGGAGGGTGAAGCTGCTGTGGGAATCCCTCTTCTCTCTCCTGTTCATCCCAGACACTGGAAGGGAAGGGATTTGGGGGAGAGGGCTTGGGGAGGGTCTTCCTGCCCCCAAACTCTGATCCTGTGGCGCCTCTCAGTCTCTGCCTGTCTTGATCCCACTCACCCTTGGATGCTTCTTCCCTCCTCTTTGCAGTGGAGACTCCCAGAATCAAGAGAGAGGAATGAAGAGGGATCAGCCTTCTCCTGAATTAGGCTCTTAGGAGCAGCCCTTCAACGCCCTTCCTGCATGGTTGGAACCAGGATAGATTTTGGGTCTTTCATCACTGCTTTTATCACTGAATCAGTAAACTTTTTCTATTATGGTTGAGGAGCAGAGGAGAAAAAAACATGTATTAAGATTTCAAATTGGGTTTTGTAGATAATAGTTTACAATAGGTAGGTTGCACAACACCCTTAATGGACTTTTGCTGATTAATCTTAGTGGACAGAGATTAGAGGTTAAAGATTAGAGGTTTTAGAGATGGGTTTAGAGAGAATGGGGTGAGGAATAGTTCATTGGTTTTACTTTAAGAAAGACTGATAAGTTTATGTAGCTTTTCTCCTTTTTTTGTTATTCTATCTTTTGCTTTAAAGGGAATGATTATTATTATGTTACTATGTTAACCACCGAGGTGTCACTTTCAAAGTAGTAAAGGGGGTAAGTCTAGGTTTTTTAAAATTCTTTTTTGTGTTAAAGCTTGTATTGAATGGAAAGAATATGTGATGAAAGGGCAAATCTGACGGATAAAAGAAATATGTAAATGATAAAAGAGTATTAACAATGTGAAGATAGTTAAAGGATAAATATGGACAAATTTTATTTTCTATATGACGGGCAAACATTGTTATTTTCAAGATATATAAATGTTTAAAAATTGTTTATAACTAATTTGAAATGAAAGGGGGGTTATATAGATTGAGATTAAGATTCGAGATTAGGATTAATTTGTTTGGCCCATTGTTTGTAAAAAAAAAATGGAACGGAAGTAAATATGGGATAAAATAGGAAGTTAAATGTTAAAAATGAATATAGAGCTATTGCCATATTTGCATGTAAAAGTGATGACCTGGAAATGTGCTGTCTACTGAAAAGAGCCTTATTTGAACCGTTAAAAATTGAACAAAACTTGTTTAAAAAAAAAGATTACTTGTTAATTTTCATTATTTTTGAGGATAAAGGTAGAAGTTCCTTTTTCTTTTTCTTGTATATCTGTTTAATGTAATCTTTGATGAAACTGTTACTAAAAGGAGAAATGTGCATTCTGAGTTTTTTCTCACTAAAATAGTTGATGCATTCTTAATTGATTATTGCACGGTTATTTGACCATATATTTGATAACAAAGTTTGACAAATAATCACTATACCAACACTCATTTTTTATAGATTGCCATTTATGGATTTTCATGATTTAGAAAAATGGAACATAAGATCAGTTGCAGAATCAGCTTGCTACGTCCTTAACAATGGCACATATATTATAAAGTTTGCCAAAATTGTTTGCTGAAAATAAATGGTTTTGATTTCTTCTTACCTGACAGTTTCTGCCTCTTATTTGAAGTTGGGAATAGCAAGGAATTTCTCTTTGTTGATCAGAGACCCCAATTTCACTCTGAGTGATAGGAAGGGGAGGAATCAAGGGGAGAACTGGGGGGGAGGCAGCCATTTTGTTCCTGTGTCTAGATGTTTCTCCAGCATCACCAGTTGATCTTCTGTAAAATGCCTACTTGGTGTTGGCTTGGTGGTGGCAGCAACAGAGGCTGCTTTTCCCTCAAATCTTCCTTTGCCTCAGGCTGTTCACCAAGTGGCTGGTTTCCTCATCCAGTGGATCAAAGAGACAGCAGATCAGTGACCAGACAGACCCATCCTGGTCCCCTTAAATAACAAGGATTTCCCCCTCTGTGCTGTTCAGAGACCCTGATGTCATTTTGAGTGGTAGGAAGGGGAGGAACCAAGGCAAAAACTGGGGGGCTCCTGTGTGCTCCTTGGGGAGGAGGCAGCCATTTTGTTCCTGTGTCCAGATGTTTCTCTTGCTCTTGGCCAAGTGGCTGGTCTCTGGGCCTCACTCAGGGGCCCTTCAGGAGACAGGAGTTCAGTGACCAGCCAGAGACTTCCTGGTCCCCTTGCAGAATGGCAGCTTCTCCTGCTTCTCACAGATCCTCTCTGGAATCTTCAGGTGCCCCGTCTGATGCAGTGGCCCAAGAGTGGGGAGACCCCTGATTTGTGGGAGTGATGCCCCCCATATTACAGGGGATGCTTTGGGGCCACAGAGGAGTGAAAAGGAGAGGGAGGGTCTGTCCTCCTCCTCCCTCTGGACTAGCCATCTTTGAAAGCTTAAAAAGTAAACTTGAAAGCATTTTGGAAGAATTCAGTGCATATTCCAGCCTCTTGTACAGATTCAAAACTCTTAGAAATTTATTTCTTAATTAGAATCTATGACCGCTCAGCTGAGATAAGTGGCTCTGGTCAGCCAACAGAGTAAAATTATCAGTACAAGAACAAAAGACATTAAATATAATGCACAAAAGAAAAATGAGCACCACAGATAAACCAGTCAGCCACAAATTCATTCTATTTAGTCTACAGGGAGTCCTCAACTTACAACAGTTCATTTAGTGACCGTTTGAAGTTACAACGGGATTGAAAAAAGGGATTTATGACCGTTTTTCCCACTTATGCCCATTGCAGCATCCCTGTGGTCAGGTGATCAAAATTCGGACGCTTGTCAAGTGGTTCATATTTATGACGGTGGCCGTGTCCTGGAGTCATGTGATCCCCTCCTGTGTCCTTTTGACAAGCAAAGTCAATGGGGAAGCCAGCTCCCCTTAACAACCGTGTTACTAACTTAACAATTTGAGTGATTCACTTAACAACCGTGGCAAGAAAAGTCATAAAAAGGGGCAAACCTCACTTGACAAATGTTTCACTTAACAAATGTTGAGCTTAATTCTGGTTGTAAGTCGAGGACCACCTGCAGTGGTTAAGGCGCCAAGGTCGTAAGTGTGAAAAATGGTCGTAAGTCATTTTTTTCGGTGCTGCTTTAACTTTGAACGGTCACTAAATGAACTGTTGTAAGTCGAGGAATACTTGTATGAACTGAGAGCAAACACGACTTCTTACCAACCATGATGATGTTACTTAGTTGGGTAATGAAAGGTCTGCAAGAGAAAACAAGGCAGCTCAGAGGAGCCCCCAAGGAGCCCTCATCTCAACCCTGAGCTACAATATGATATGACTATAAACTGAGAGCAAACCTCATTCCTTACAAACACTGATGATGTTACTTAGCTGGGTAATGAAATGTTTGCAAGAAAACAAGCAAGTTCAGAGAGACCCAAGGACCCCTCATCTCAACCCTGAGCTACAATATAATATGAATATAAATGGAGAGCAAACCCCATTCCTTACTGGCACAGATGATGTTACCTAGTTGGGTAATGAAAGGTCTGCAAGAGAAAACAAGCCAGCTCAGAGAAGCCCCCAAGGACCCCACACGGGAGGATCTGTCTGGATTCTCAGCGTGGGCGTGCAGGCAATGTAACGTCTGCATGAAAACAAGCAAGCTCAGAGAGTACCAAGGACCCCTCTCAGAGGAGTTGCCAGTGGGCTGGTGGGGCAGGACAGGTGCCCTCCTGATCGAAGATACAGAGGGCGCCCCGGAGAGGTGGGGGGAACGGCTACGCTTGGGGAAGCCCTGCAGGAACGAGCAGGTGGGCGAGAGTTCGGATCCGGGAAGCTCCTGCGCAGAGACGGGATCCCGAGCAGGCATTGCGCGTCGCCCGGGACCTGCGTCCCGTCTCGCGGCGCGGAGGTCCGGACGGGCCGCCCTGGTTCTGCCGGAGTTTGTCCGCGATCCTCTGCAAAGGCCTATTCGCCCCCCTCCTGTTGGATCCTCCTTTTGGCTTTCAGCCGCTGGACAGGATCGAAGTCCCACGCAGCCGGCTCAAGCATCCACCCCAGCTCCCCAAAGGGGAAGAGCCCTACCCCACCTCTACGGGGCAGCGTCCGACGCCCAAGACACCCAAGGGTGGCCCCCGTCCCCTCTGCACCAAGCCGCCGACTTCTGTGGCGTCTTCCGCTTTGTTTCCTGATGACAGAATCGCCGAGCTGGAAGGGTCCTGCGAAGTCTTCTAGTCCGACCCCGCGACTCGCGCAGAAAACCCTGCTTCCCATTTCAGACGAATGGCTCGAAAGTAGTCGAGAGTAATTAGCCGAAGTAAGAGAGTCCGCTTTGAACGGCGCAGGTGAAACTGAGGGGCGCGTGAGGGTTATTACAACTTTTGTTGGCTCTTCTGGATTAATTAAATAAACTGAATGAGTGGAAGATGGATTTTTAATCACGTTTTAAGAAGTTTCAGAAACTGTCGGCTAAGGGATGAGGAGGAAAGTGGAGAGAAAGGATGAGGTTAGGTTCTTTGATTTCCCCCATTTGTAAAATGGGTATAATCACCCCTATTAAGTGATGCTTAACGGTGATGGTTGTGACCATTTTACAGATGGGGAAGTCAGAGAACCTAACCTCATTCTAAGCGATGCTTAATATCATCTTATGCTTGTCTATAAAGACAAAGCAATCGGAATTGTTCAGGCTGCAGTTGTTTACCCATTAAATTGGCAATAAATCCCACTAGGCGTGCACAAGCATTGCTTTGCAAGCGAGATGAAGAAGCAGCAGCGTTTAGAAACGGAAGCGCCGCAGGAAACACCCATGACGGCTACAGGATTCTTAGCCTCGAGCGCGGGGACTTTCCGACTCGCCCACAGAAAGCACGTGATCCGCTGATTGGAGCCAATGGGATCCGCCGACGGGCCTCTGGCTTTTCTGAGAAATCAAGTGATAACAAAGAAGCGCCGTTCTCGCAATGGCCACGGGGGGCGCTGCCGCGCCAGTAAAGCTTCCCGCCCGACAACAGATAATTTAACAGATAAATCAGAGTTGGAAGTCGGGACCTTGTAGGTCATCTAGTCCAACCCCCTGCCCAAGCAGGAGACCCCACACCGTTTCTGACAGATGGGAGTCCAATCTCTTCTTGGCAAGGTGGGGTGGAAAGTTTTGACTCTCACAGAGACACCGACTGAGGGAATTGCTGGGTTGGATGATCGAGGCAGATTTATTTCCCTTGTTTAGAGGCCAAGAGCTTCCTCGCAGATACAAGTCTCCGAATTCCCCAGCCAGCGGCTGTGCTGGCAGGTTGGGCTGAAAGAGGAAGGAACCGGACCAGAGTCACCCTTCTGACCTTTTTCTCATGCCTAAAGTAGGATTAGAGCCCGCTGAAGACCCGGGAGAAATGGCAATCCCTCTCTTGCTCTGCCCACCTTTCCCTTCCTCATCCTTCAGAACAAGGAAGGGATCAGCCATCTTGGCAGCCTTCGTTTTGGCCAATATGCTCTCGGTGGGACAAGAAGTATCGGCTAGCAAGGGGCAAGGGGCAAACAGATGTGGCAGAGAAGGG
>SOZL01001854.1:608042-653834 GCA_009733165.1 Naja naja | reverse complement strand
AATATAATAAAATAAAAAATAATAATCATCAACAATAATCATCCATTTTAGTGAAAGTTGGCATTGGGGAAAAGAAGGAGCTACCAGACTCCTCCTGATCTTTGTACTTTTGAACAAAATCAAATCTGTTTCCGCTGCTCAGCGTAACTGCTGTTTTTCTGCTGGAGGCAGGAAACAGGGAGGAAGAGAATCTGAGGGAAGATCTAAGGGATTTCATCTGGATCCCAACTCTTGTGATGGGATTCGGTTGCTTCCCTTAAATCACCTGAAGCCAATTCCATGGATTAGTCCCTGCAGGTCCACCAACCTCAAACAGGAAAAATTGATGGATTAAAGCTCAAGTATGCTCACATCTGGACACATCCTAAACAGATGTTTAGGAGTCTTTCTTTACTGAATGTCCTAGTTGGGATCATGGCTGACACTCTCCCACAATCCTCCAGCCAGAAAAACAGCTGAGCCTGTCCCTCCCTGCACCATAGCGGCCCCTCTCTCATCCTGCTGAGCCAGTAGTAGGTCCCATCTGCGTTGGGGGCCACAGACCCATGGAAAGTGTCCTGCAGGATCTCCCCATCCCTCGTCATCGATCTCCCAGAAGCCATCGTGGGCCTCTGGCAGCAAACGGCATCCCAGAATTGACTCTGAGCCCCACCAGAGCCTGGAATGTGGGTGAGAAACTTGGAAGGGCAGGAAAATCTCCCACTACTTCCTATTCCACGCCTGCAGCGTCTCTAGGAATTTTAGGAAAGGCTCCAAATCTGGGTAATATTTAAGCACAATGATTCTTGATTTTGAGTCCTTCCCAGGGACTCAGCCTGAAAAACCTCAGGCAGCAAATTGAGGGTTCAACTAAATTCAGCTCTGACTGCTTTGAATTCTGACTGATCTTGGGCTGCTCCCTTCAGGGGAGCGATAGTGGAGCTGCTCTTCAGGGGGTTTCCTTTGTTGGAAGTTAAAACCCACCCCTCTCCTAGGAACAGGAAATATTTTAGGATATAGGCAGAATATTTCCCCTAAAAAGTAGATACTCAGAGGCAGAAGGTCAGCCCCCCACCTTTGCTAATGGACCATTATTCTGGCCTGGCCCACAGTATTCTACATAACAAAGCGCTCTACCCATCTCACCACCTGGCCTGGGAAGATTGCATCAGCCAGCACTCAGGTGAAGCCATGTGGTCCAGACAAAGCCTACAAAGTTAGCTAGGACCCCCGCCCCTGGGAGTCTGACAGCCAATGGGATACATTTCCTACGCAGGAACAGGAAATACTAAGGTGGGGCCCAACAGAGGGTATAAAACTAAGGGTCTCTCAGCATCTTGGCCCTTCTTTTCCTTCACCCAACATCTTGAAGCACTGTGATCGTCCTTTTCCCTTTGGAGCTCCAAGCCATGTGGTCCTGTCCACCATTAAACCATCTTTCCAAACAGCCACCATGTTTCCAGTGTCTTTCTTCCCCACTTGGAACTGAACCCAGGAGGATATTTCTTCCAACGCATTTTCAAAAATAGCAACAACACAAATAGTTCTCCCTAGTTTTGGGGCCCATTTCTCCAGGGTGCTCCAGGCCTCTTTTCAAGGGACACACCATCCCAATTTTAAGAGAAAGAGAGCCAAAAATCAAAGCAAAAAGGGGCTCAGGGTTTTTAAGAGTCTGATTAATTTCAAAAAAGATATTCTGACTTCGCAATGGGGGCAGAAAGAGATGATGCCAATGGGCCACATGGAGACTCCTGGGAGGGGAGAGGTGGGCGGGGCCAGCAGGTCGGTTGAAATACTGGTTTGATGAACCAGATGTAACTTTAACATCCCGTTTGCTCAAACCGGTCCGAAACAGTAGAATCCCACCCCTGAAGTGAGGGCACTGATAATGTCTTATTGATGGTAGATGCCACCTAGTGGTGGAGTGTGGGAGGTGCAACATGAGACACAAGGAAGGGCTAGAGCTCCCTGTGGGTTGTGGAGGGAAAGACAGTTGCTGGGAGGAAATTACTGTAAAACTGTTACAACAGCCCCTGTTTGGGCTAATGGTGGATTCACTGAAGAACCCCAATTGGCCCTGTTGCCTCATTGTGGGCTCTGAACAGGACACCCTTAAGTGCTTTTGCTGCCTGATCCACCCAGACCAGGGGTCTTCAAACTTGGCAAGTTTAAGACGTGTGGACTTCAACTCCCAGAATTCCTCCTCTAGTCATGTTAGCTCAGGAATTCTGGGAGCTGGAAGTCCACAAGTCTTAAACTTGCCAAGTTTGAAGAGCCTTGACCCAGACACATGCCAACAGAGGCTGCATTTCCTGGTCCATTGAATGGCTGCCTGGCAATGGGAACCAAACGGGGCTTCCTGTGTCCTGCAAGAGGAGCTGGAAGGGGAGGAGGAGGATTCCGCCAGGGCAAACAGGCTCCAGACAAAGGACCCAAAGGGGCTGAACGTGTCAGAGAAATCTGGCCATAAAGGAAAAAAGTCTAGTCTGGATCCAGATGCTCACCTCTCTTCAGCAGCGTCTCCTTCCCGTAGGACAGGTGCTTCTCCAGCCACTTGATGCAGATTTCCTCCAGATAGGCCTTCCCTCTCCGATTATATACTGGACTAGTATCCCATTTCCTCTTGGTGATCTGGGCTTGGGGGTCAGGAGCCACCCAGGTGAGGGTCTCCTTGTCGAAGGTGAGGAAGGTCCTCCCATCATAGCCGTATTGGTCAAATCCACCCCTGCTCCCATCAGCCCGGAGCTCACAGCCATACATCCTCTGCCATGTGTGAAGGCCTGAAATAGAGACGGGAGGATGGTTTGTGGAGTCCTCAAGAGAGACAGATACACACACACACACCCTCCCTGTAGGGACTTTGAGACTGGAGGAAGGCACTGACGCCCGGATTTCCTCCATAGGAAAATCCCCTCCAATTGTCCTATTTCCCCACTCCCTATAGGTGGCCTGGTTCCTGAATCTTCATAGGGGGCAGGAAATGGGCTGCTGGCAAATCCCCCTATCAGCAAGCAGGACCAAGACAAGATGGAGACACAGAAGAAATGGAGGGACGGAGCCATCTTTCTTTTCCATCTATCAATGGAACAGAAGTTGCCCTCGGTAGTTGTGGGAGCACCATCACTTGAGACTTTCAAGAAGAGATTGGACTGCCATTTGTCAGAAATGGTGTAGGGTCTCCCACTTGGGCAGGAGGTTGGACTAGATGACCTAAAAGGTCCCTTCCGTTAATCTGTTAAATTTCTTCTGCTCATCTGCTAGGGTAAGTCTTTGAGGGGAAGGGGAGAGACCCCCACCAGCTTTCATGGGGGTGAGGAAATTTTGGTCTGTGGAGATACTGAGTCATCCAGGTCATGGTTTTCCCAGAGGTCCTTTTTTCATTTTCAAAAGGCAACTCGACTATTTTGTTTTCTTTGAAGACGTTTCACTTCTCACCCAAGAAGCTTCTTCAGTTCTGACTGTTGGTCTGTCCCTTACCTCATTTTATATCAATATCAATTTTCATTTCAATAGCCATATGCAGACAGACAGATGGGATACCTTTAAAAAATAGTAACTGCAATTTGCAGAAAATTTCAGCGACGGAAGCAAGGGCAATGCTAAATTAAATGTGAAAAGATTAAACATATTTTAAAAGGCTTTTCCTTGGGAGGGATTCCAGATTGCTGGTGGAGGGGAGGAATATGGGGCGGGAGGAGCCACCCAACCAGAGGTGGTATTCAGCTGGTTCTCACCAGTTCTGGAGAACCAGTAGCGGAAATTTCGAGTAGTTTGGAGAAGTGGCAAATCCCACCTCTGACTGGCCCGCCCTCATCTATTTGTTGCCTCCCAAGTCCCAGCTGATCGGCTGGGTCTTCTTTGTTGCCCTGCACAGGAGAACGGAGCTGGAAAGCAGTTTAGTGGGGTGGGGAGGAATGGCGATTTTGCAGTATCCTTCCCCTGCCACGCCCACGCCATGCCCACAGAACTGGTAGTAAAAAATTTTTGAATCCCACCACTGCACCTGACCCATCACTCACTTTTGCTCTGATTGTAGCGAAGCCTCAGAGTCTCTAGGTCTCCTCTGGATGCCTCCTCAGTGTCACGTGCCATCTGGGTGTTTCTCACCCAATAGTTGGGGTCCTCCTTCCCCACCTTCTCCATCCAGGAGACTCGAGGCTCCATCTTCCGGCTGTGGCTGTCGTAGTGAAGAAAGACCTGGCCGTCCACAAACCCCACAGCCACGTGGTGGGGCTGCCCCTGATTTGGGTCGAGATGGAGGTGAAGAAATACTTCATGGAATGCGAAGAGGTGCCTGGAAGGGATCCAGATGGGCAGGAATTCATTTAACAACTGAGGTCGTAAAATGGGGGAACTCGCTAACAAATACCTCACTTAGCAACAGAAATTTTGGACTCAATTGTGGTCGTAAGTCGAGGACTACCCTTTCCCCAAAAATAAGACCCAACTGGAAAATAAGCCCTAGCATGATTTTTTTCAGGATGCTCATAAATCCTACCCCAAAAATAAACCTGTTAAGATTGTCAGACAGACGCATTTAGTACCCTATTTCCTGAAAATAAGACCTAACGGAACTTAAGCCCTAATGCAAAAATTAACATAAGACCCAGTCTTATTTTGTGGGGGGGAACACGGTAGTATTCTCTCCCTAAGCTCTGTGTGTAGAGACAAATTTATTATCTCCTGGCAACAAATATGGAAAGTTATTTCTAGTAAAGGAGAATATTTTTAAGCTCAGGGTTGAACTGAGGGGTTCTTGGTGCTCTCTGACCTTTGCTTGTTTTCTTGTAGATGTTTCATTAATTAAACTAGGTTAACATCATCGGTGCTAGTGCTAGATTAGCATTGATAATGTTACCCAATTTGGGTAATGAAATGCTTGCAAAGAAAACAATCAGGGCTTTAGAAAACACCAAGGACCCCTCCAAGTTAGTCCTATTTCTATCATGCAAACTCTGATCCAGGAGCATCAAAAAGTTTTTCAGCCCTTCCTCGGAAGATAGGCTAAATTTATAAGACATAAACAGGGGTGGGATTCAAATTTCTTAACAACCGGTTCTGTGGGCGTGGCCTAATTTGTGGATGTGGCTTGGTGGTCATGTGACTGGGTGGGCATGGCTTGCTGACTGGGCATGGCTTGGTAGTCACGTGACTGGCTGGGCATGGCTTGTATGTAAATATTGTAAATATTTATGTAAATATTGAATTTTTTATTTTAAAAAAAGAGCAACTTTTACCCAAAATCAGGCAAAGCAGGCAGGCAGATTGAGTTGCTCCCAGAATCACAGATTCATTCAGATATCTATCTTTCTGCAATCTGCTACCTGAGTCTGCACTGAAAAATAGAAGCTAGGAAGGTTCAGCTCTGCTTTTAGATTAGCTAGAAAGCAAGAAATCCAACGATTTCCTGCCGTCTAGCTAGTCTAAATCTCCTGGCACAGCTGATGGTCAGAAAAAAAAAGGAAAAATAGCAACTTATCAAAAATTTACCGGTGCAACCAGGTAGAATCCCACCCCTGGGCATAAACAACGTCCGCTTCTACTAACAACTACCCCACTCCCCCCCGCAAAAAAACCATCATGTAAAATATCTGTTTAGTTCGAAATGTCAAAATACAAACACAGAAAAGACTCCAGTGGGGGGGCCAATGAACAGGAAAATTTAAGTTAATTAAAGGAAAATATGGTGCCCTTGGAAATCTGCAAGGATGCTTAATCCAGGAGTCTACTTCAATTGAAAAGAAAAAAAAAACAGCCCATTTTGAAAGCTGTTCAGCTCAGCAATTCTTCCAGGGCATCAAAGACTTTCAAGATTATTTGCAGAACTTATTTGGACATTAACCCGAGTTTGCACAGAAAAAGGCAGGACCTGTCCAGCCTAGAGAAGTACAGGCCAAAGTCCAATTGCCCTTCCCTCTGGGAGTGTCTCCCAGTCCTTCCCAGTGCAAGGCAAAAGCCTGGGCCTCCTTCTTCCTGCTCCTCCCCACAATCCCAGCGGCTTCTCAGAGCTTTTGGGGAGAGGGATCCCCTCCCCAGATCCACTTCCTTTTCTGGGGAGATTTCAGAATCCAAAAGGGATCAGAGCTTTTCTCTAACAGAAGGAGGGGGGATCGTACTCTCTGTGATCCAGAACCGGCTTCTTTCAGGGTCGTCTATGTCCGTTTTTTGGCAGTAGCCAAAGAAGCTAATACAATCCTTGGTTGTATAAACAGAGGCATAGAATCAAAACCACGTGAAGTTATTAGTACCGCTTTAGAAACCCTTAGTAAGGCCACACCTGGAATGCTGCATCCAGTTTTGGTTACCACATTACAAAAGATGTTGAGACTTTGGAACAAGAGCAAAGAAGAGCAACTAAGATGATCAAAGGCCTGGATACTAAAACATATGAAGAACAGTTGCTGGATTTGGGTTTGGCTAGTCTAGAGAATAAAAGTACTATGGGGGACATGAATAGAGCAGAGTACAGTAGAATAGAATAGAATAGAATGGAATGGAATAGAATTAGAAATGGATAGGAATAGAATAGAAGAATAGAATAGAATTATTAGAATTAGAAATGGATAGGAATGGAATAGAATAGAATAGAATAGTACAGTATAGAATAGAATAGAATAGAATAGAATAGAATAGAATAGAATAGAGTTCTTTATTGGCCAAGTGGTGAGCCTTGGTGGCTCAGGCTGTTACCCAGTTCTCCCATGACCCCCTCCTGCGGCCTGCATTGGTTGCCGGTTGCGCATCGGGTGAGATCAAGGTTTTGGTGTTAACATACAAAGTCCTTCGACATGGGTCCTCAATACTTAAGGGAGCGTCTTCTTCCAATATCAAATACGTTAAGCCTGTGCGAGCCCATAGGCAAGGACTCCTCGGGGTCCGTGGGGCCAATGCTGGCTGGTGGTTCCCCAACGACGAGCCTTTTCTGTCGCGCCCTGACCTCTGGAATCAACTGCCTCTGGGGCTCCGCCTGGCCCCTGACCTCCGCACCTCGCCATGAGCTAAAGACCTGGTTGTTTGACCAACCCGGGCTGTGACCCCCCTTATAACTAATTTAATCGTTTTTAAGTATTTATTGTTCCTGTTTGTGAGCCCGAGTCTTGGGAGATGGGGCATAAGTTCAAATAAATAAATAAATAAATAAATGCCTGCACTTAAGATCCAGCTGTCTACAATTATTGCAGGCTCGAATCCCACCAGGCTCAAGGTTGACTCAGCCTTCCATCCTCTCTGGGTAGGTAAATTGAGGACCCAAGATTGTTGGGGGCAATAAGCTGACTTTGTAAAAATGCCGCTAGTAATAAGCAGGCATATACAATGGAATGAAGGCTATTGCTGAGCACACTGGGTTGTATCCCAAAAATTGTAAGCCACCCTGAGTCTTGGAGAAGAGGCGACATATAAATGAAATTTTAAAAAGTGTGATTGGATAGACACGGAATTTGTCTTTGGTGCATATGCTCTCAGTGTACGTAAAAGAAAAATAAAATATATTCATCAAAGAATCATAAGATACAACACTTAGTGATAGTCATAAGTTACTACCGTGTTTCCCGAAAATAAGACACTGTCTTATATATTTTTGGCTCCCAAAACACACTAGGTCTTATTTTGGGGTAGGTCTTATATATTTATGGTGCCAAATAGTGGGTGTGAGTGTGTAGGGGGTGTTTGCGGGTGCACGGTTGCTCCCTGAAAAGTCTTCCTGGAACTGGAGATTTACACTAGGTCTTATTTTGGGGTAGGTCTTATATTAGGGCAGGTTTAGAAAATAGTGCTAGGTCTTACTTTTGGGGTAGGTCTTATTTTCGGGAAACACGGTAATAAACAACCGAATCACACTAGTACAAATAAAACAATGTAAATTGTAAAGATACAAGCAACACGGTTATAATTATAAGTGGGAAGAAGTAGGTGCTAAAAGGATGAGAAGAAGAATAGTAATACAGTCTTACTAAACAGCTTGACAGTGTTATGGGAATTAGTTGTTTAGCAGTATTCCAGTATTTGAAGGGCTGCTGTAAAGAGGCGGGGTCAACTGATTTTCCAAAGCACCTGAAGGCAGGACAATAAAAAAAAAATGGATGTGAACTAATCAAGGAGCTGAAGCAACCTGGAATGAAGGAGAAACTTCCTAACAGTGGGGACAATTAACCAGTGGAACAGCTTTGCCTTCAGAAGTTGTGGGTGCTTCATCACTGGAGGTTTTCAGAAGAGTCTGGACAGTCACTTGTCTGAAATGGTATAGGATCTCCTGCTTTGGCAGGGGCTGGACTAGAAGACCTCCAATGTCCCCTCCCAGCTCTATTCTATTCTGGTCACCATCCAGAGGTATTTCTCTTCTTTTACCTCCAGCCCTGCCTATTTCATGAAGAAGATCCTGCCAACTTTTAAAACGTTGTTTTGAAAAGCTGCTGCATTTATATTTTCCCTGAGCAAACAGCTAGGAACACCCCAAGAGCTGCCTGATTACTGAGGAATAACAGTACATTTTAAATACAGGTAGTCCTTGACTTACAACAGTTCCTTTAGTGACCGTTCAAAATTATAACGGCTCTGAAAAAAGTGACTGATGACTATTTTTCACAGTTACATCCTTTCCAGTATCCCCATGATCATATGAAAATTCAGATGCTTGGCAACTGGTTCATGTTTACAATGGTTGGTGGTCCCATTACTATTAATCTTCTCATCACTCCTTATTTATTTATTTATTTATTCATTTATTCATTATTTGGTCTTATATGCCGCCCTCTCTCCTGGGGACTCAGGCTGCTCACATAAAACAACCATACAAATTACAAAGTTTATTTATTTATTTATTTATATTTGAACTTGTATGCCGCCCCATCTCCGAAGACTGGAGTGCTCACAACTAAAACACAGAACAATAAATATTTAAAAGACATTAAACCAAACAAGCCCAAATATAAAACACAACAATAAAATACATTAAAAACCCATCCCTCCCCAGGGAAGGGTCACAGCCGGGTTAGTCAAACAACCAGGTCTTTAATTCGCGGCGGAAGGTGCGGAGATCAGGGGCCAGACGGAGCTCCAGAGCAGTTGATTCCAGAGGTCGGGGCCGCAACAGAGAGGCTCGTCATCAGGGAAGTACCAGCCGGCATTGACCCCGATGGAACCCGAGGAGTCCTTGCCTATGAGCCCGCACAGGCGGCGGCACTAGCTATTGGAAGGCGCTCCCTCAAATATTGGGGACCCATGTCGTGTAGGACTTTGAATAAAAGGGAACTAAACCAAATTCCACCAAATAATCATTAAAACCCACTAACAAACATTTAAAATATTAAAACAACCCCCTCAGTCCAGGCCAACCTGTTGAATAACCAAGTCTTTAGGCGGCGAAGGAGCGAAGGTCAGGGCCCAGTCGCAGCTCCAGGGAAGCTGGTTCCACAAAGTGGGTTCCCCCACAGAGAAGGCCCTCCCCCTAGGGACCGCCAGCCAACATTGTCTAGCCGACGGTACCCCAAGGAGGCTGTGGGGTCTGTGCGCACTGGGCGATTGGTATTCGATGCTGGCAGGAGACGTTCCGCAAGTACCCACCCCATCCCCCCACTTGTGACTGTGTGACTGTAACCTTGTCACTTGTATCCTTACAATGATATGGACTGTTTCCTAGTTTGTTTATTTATTTATTTATTTATTTTATTTATTTATTATTAAATTTATATCCCCTCTCTTCCCCAATGGGGAACTCGAGGCGTACAACAAGATAAAAACAGTAGCCTATACAATATAAAATCAAAACTCATTCATACGATCCAGACATACAAGAGGGAAGAACAAGGTCTCAATTCCATGCCCTCCGACAAAGCCAGGTCTTAACAGCTTTCGGAAAGCAAGTAGATTGGGATGGTTCTAATCTCCGCAGGGGCGTATTCCAAAGGGCGGTGCTGCCACAGAGAAGCTGCTCGCCGCGGCCCGCCAGCCAACATTGTCTGGCCGGCGGTATCGGAGCAAGCCCTCCCTGTGGGATCTAACTGGGCACTGGGAGGCATCGGTAGCAGTAGGCGGTCTCGAAGGTATCCTGCTCCTAAGCCATGAAGGGCTTTAAAAGTTGTCACTAGCACCTTGAATTGCACCCAGAAGACCACCGGCAGCCAATGCAGCTCGCGGAGGATAGATGTTATATGGGCACCTAGGTGCCCATAATCCTCAGCGCTGCATTTTCCACCAGCGGAAGTCTCCGAGTGCTCTTCAAGGGCAGCCCCATGTAGAGTGCATTGCAGTAGTCCAATAGGGAGGTGATAAGGGCATGAGCGACCATGTGTAGAGCCCCTCGGTCCAGGAAAGGTCACAACTGGCGCAACAGGTGAACCTGTGCAAAGGCCCCCCTGGTCACAGCTGTAAGATGGTGGTCAAATTGTAGCTGTGGATCCAGAAGGACCCCCAAGATGTGAACTCATTCTGAGGGAGGTAATTTCTCTCCCCCCAGTACCAAAGTTGGATAATCAACTGGAGACCGGGGGCAGGACCCACAGCCACGGTCTTGTCAGGGTTGAGTCTGAGCGATTAGTCCCCATCCAGACCCTCACAGCCTCCAAGCACCAGGACATCACCTCCACGGCCTCACTAGATTGACCGGGGACAGAGATGTACAACTGGGTATCATCAGCGTACTGATGATACCCGACCCCATGTCGACAGATGATCTCACCCAGCGGTTTCATGTAGATATTAAATAGGAGGGGGGAGAGAACAGAACCCTGAGGGACCCCACATGGCAGGGCCCTAGGGCTCGATCTCTGCCCCCCCACCAGCACTGACTGAGTCCGGTCAGACAGGTAGGAGGAGAACCACCATAAAACAGTGCCCCCCACTCCCAGCCCCCTGAGCCGACCCAGGATACCATGATCGATGGTATCGAAAGCCGCTGAGAGGTCAAGAAGCACCAGGATGGAGGGAGACCCCCCCATCCCGGGCCCACCAGAGATCATCCACTAGTGTGATCAAGGCCGTCTCGGTGCTGTACTCGGGCCTGAAACCAGACTGCAAGGGATCCAGATAATCAGCTTCATTCAAGGCCTGAAGGAGCTGGAGCGCCACCACCTTCTCAACAACCTTCTCCAGAAAGGGAAGGTTGGAGACAGGACGGAAGTTATTTAAAAGAGCTGGGTCCAGGGAAGGCTTCTTGAGGAGGGGCCTAACCACAGCCTCTTTCAAGGCATGCAGAACACACCCCTCACCCAAAGAAGCGTTTATAATCTCCTGGAGCCAGCTGCATGTCGTCTCCCGGCCTGCCGAAACAAGCCAGGAGGAACATGGGTCCAGTAAACAGGTGGTGGCATTCACTGCTCCCAGGGCCTTGTCCACATCATCAGGGCCAACCGGGACAAACTCATCCCAGATAACTGGACTAAGACCTGCCTCTACCACCTCAGTGGACTCTGCCCAGCCAGAGTCCAAGTCTGACCGAATCTGAGCGACTTTATCTGCGAGAAACTGAACAAATTCCTCGGTCCTTCCCTGCAGGGGTTCCTCCGCCTCCTCGGATCTTAAGAGGGAGCGTGTCACCCGAAACAGGGCGGCTGGGCGACAGTCCACAGATGCGATAAGACTGGCCCAATATGATCATTGTGCCACACATGATTTGATTGCTTATTGTACCCTGTGACTATCATTAAGTGTTGAACCTTATGATTCTTGACGAATTATCTTTCCTTTTATGTACACTGAGAGCATTTGCACCAAGACAAATTCCTTGTGTATCCAATCACACTTGGCCAATAAAAGAATTCTATTCTATTCTATGAATTTCTGGCAAACAAAGTCCATGGGGAAGCCAGATTCACTTAACAACCAGGTTACTAACTTATCAACTGCAATGATTTTTTTCACAACGGAGACAAGAAAGGTCGTAAAATAGGGCAAAAGTTGCTTAACAAATGTCTCACTTAACAACAAAATGTTTGGCTCAATTGTGGTCATACGTCAAGGACCACCTGTATGCTTAATTTGCAAACTGTCCCATATTGGGGCTTCTGAAATGAAGGGAACACCTGAGGAAGCAAATCCCTGCCCCCCAAAAACCTATGGGAATATTCAGGTTAAGGATGGGATAGGGGTGGGAATGGAGGAGAAAATGGAAACCAAGAAAGATGGATCTTTGGGAAGATTATTCTTCCAAGGAGCGTTTCTCTCTAAACTCCAACCCTCCGGCGGAGTTCACACTGCAGCCTTCACCCAATCGCTCCACTGCAACAGCCTCCCAGTTTGCAAATAACACCCAGGTGTTCCTAGAAACGGGCTGAATCCTCCCAGCACCAAAGCCACAAAGCCCACCCTGCCTGTTAAAGGCAGGAAAGAGGACCCAGGCGGAGGGGCTCTGCGAAGGCAGCCAGGAGGTTGTGAATTGACCGGATCCCGCTTTCCAACAACCTCCGCTTTGAAACAGGGAAAGGATTGCGCTTTGGGGCTCTCAAGTAGACTTGACCGACACCTGGAGGAGCCACCTTTGTCCTGATCCCAGTGGGGCTCTCCTGGATTTGGGGGAGGGGGGGAGAAGAGCAGCAGCTTTGGGGCATAACACCAAAGTGGCCAGAGGAGGAGGGGGAGCGGACTAAAAAGAGGTCTGAATCAGGATTCTCTTTCTGGGTATATATTACTTTTTGCAGAGGGGGCGGGGTAGGAGAGAGAAAGTTTCCGTGGCAGTTAAAAGGGGCGGAAACTCCCCTCCAGACCCCCAAAGGGACTCACCAAAGCAGCTCTCCCGCAGGGCCACCGCCACCAACAGCAGGAGCAAGAGGGGCGCAGAGCGCAGAGCCATCCTGGCCGCGATCCTCAAATCTGAGCCCCGCTTCCCGGAACTTGCAGACAACAATGCAGAGCTGGCTGGATATTGGCCAAGCTCAAGCAATAAAAAAAAATCCCCATGTCGTCATAGTTGCTTGGCAGATGTCCAGGCTCAACAGGTGCGAAAAGCGAGAGTCACATCAGGAAATCTTGGGGTGCGGGAGGGGAGGGGCAGAACTGTGAGGCTGGGGAAAGCAGGATGATTTGGGGTGTGTGTGTGTGTGTGTGTGTGTGTGTGTGTCTGAGAACACTTTGTCCATGGGATAGCTTGCTTCCTGGAGTTGGTAGGTGCTCCATCACTGGAGACGTTCAAAAATGGACCCTTTGATAGGGATGGTATAAGGCAGGGGTCTTCAAACTTGACAGCTTTAAGGCTTGTGGACTTCAACTCCCAGAATTCCTCCTCCAGTCATGTTAGCTCAGGAATTCTGGGAGTTGAAGTCCACAAGTCTTAAAACTTGCCAAGTTTGAAGACCATTCGGTGTAAGGTCTCTCCTGCCTATCCCACGTTTTTCTGTATTTTATATCTACCTCAGTTTTATTTTCAGACCTCAGGGAGGCCGTTTTTGCTTATTTATTTTATTATTACATACCACCGAAGGAGGTACTAAATCCGTGATGGCGAACCTATGGCACGCCTGCCAGAGGTGGCAAGCAGAGCCCTTTCTGTGGGCATGCAAGCCATCACCTCAGCTCAGGTCCACCGCACAGGCGCATGCGCCTCCCACCAGCCAGCTGGTCTTCAGGTGTTTGCCACGCATGCGTGGGAGGAGGGGCGCATGCAGGGGGTGGGGCACATGCACAGGGACACATACGCATGCACCAGAGGCAGGACGTATGTGTGGGGGACATGCACGCACTGCATTTTGGGGATGTGCACGCATACTCTTTGGACACTTGGTGCCGAAAAGGTTAGGCATCCCTGTCCTAAATGAACTGTTGTAAGTTGAGGACTCCCTGTAGACTAAATTGAATGAATTTGTGGCTGACTGGTTTATCCTTGGTGCTCATTTTCCTTTTGTGCGTTATATTTCATGTCTTTTGTTCTTGTATTGATATTTTTAGTATGTTGGCTGACCAGAGCCACTTATCTCAGCTGGGCGGTCATAGATTCTAATTAAGAAATAAATTTCTAAGAGTTTTGAATCCGTAGAAGAGGCTGGAATATGCACTGAATTCTAAAATGTTTTCAAGTTTACTTTTTAAGCTTTCAAAGATGGCTATTCGGGGAGGACAGACCCCCCCTCCTTTTCATTCCTCTGTGGCCCCAAAGCATCCCCTGTAATATGGGGGCATCTTCTCATACATCTGGGGTCTCCTATTCTTGGGCCATATTGGGAACCTACAGAGCCCAGAGAGGATCTCTCAGAAGCAGAAGCTGCCCTCCTGCAAGGGGACCAGGATGGCTCCAGCCTGTCACTGAACTCTTGTCTCCCGCCCCTGGGTGAGGCCCAGAGATCAGCCACTTGGCCAACAGCCTGAGGCAAAGGAGGAATTGAGGGAAAGCAGCCTCTGTTGCTGCAACCACCAAGCCAAGACCAAATGGCCATTTTACAGCAGATAAGCTGGTGATGCTGGAGAAACCTCTGGACACAGAAACAAAATGGCTGCCTCCTCCCCAAAGGAGCACACAGGAGCCCTCCCAGTTCTTGCTCCTTCCATGTTTTGTCTTAGTTTCTCCCCTTCCTCCCACTCAAAGTGAAACTGCAATCGGGGTCTCTGATCAACCAGGGGGGTAAAATCCCTCTTAATTCAATTCGCCCCAAACATGCAGCAACTGAGGTAAGAGGAAAAGAAATCATTTATTTTCAGCAACCATTTTGGCAAACTTACAAAAAATGTGCAATTGTTAAGGAGATAGCAGGCTGACTGCAATTGATTTCATGATCTATTTTTCTAAATCATGAAAATCCATAAATGGCAACCTATAAATAATCAGTGTTGAATGTATCAAGCCTTTCTCTGCAACCATTGTCAAGGCTTTGAAAACACTTTTGCCAGGGAGTAAAAATTCTTCAAACATCCCTGCTAATTAGAGGTGATAGACCGTGTTTTTCTTTGCTGTCAATGTTGATAAAAGTAGACCCAAAAGTAATCTAAAACATTTTTATTTATAAAATAAGAAAACCTAACACGGAGCTACATGTTTGCAACTTACTCATACCAAGGCATATAGAAAAAAAACAAAGGAAAGATACAACGGAAGTTACAGGAAGTGAAGTATAAACTTTGTACACATGTGCAGTGGATCAAAACATCATGAGACTTTCTTATTTCATTACTATGGAGACAAGATAACATAGTGCTGGCTAGCAGACACCTGCTTGCTATAATATGAGCTTAGGAGCTGAAACAGACAAACAAAAAAAAACGCAGTGACAGAATGCTACACTCGGTATATTGATTATTTGTCAAACTTTGTGTTATCAAATACTGTATATTGTCAAATAACTGTGCAGTAATCAATTAACAATGCATCAACTATTTTAGTGACAAAAATCTCAGAATGCACATTTCTTCTTTTAGTAACAGTTTCATCGAAGATTACATTAAACAGATACACAAGGAAAAGAAAGAAAAAGAAACCTCCACCTTTATCCCCAACAAGGAGAATGAAAATTAACAACTTATGAATCTGTCAGCCTTTCTAGGCAAGTAGGGATTTTAGGTATAAACCATGTTACTCAGTTTTGTAGAGTTAAGGTAATGGTTTATTTATAATACATCCCATCCAAGTCAGCGAAAAGAAAAAAATGTATGTATAAAGCCAGTGCTGAGAGCAACTGCCTCTCAGCACCTTTTATTGCAATAATCCACCCTACGTAATTAACCTAACATCCGCCCTCCTGGCTAATTCTCCACGCTTCCTCCCCATGCTCCTAATCGCATCTATTATCCCACTCCCAATTAGTGCAGCTCTAAACCACCTCCTCCTCCCCGCAGCTATAGCCACCCTTTAGCAGTATTCAAACCAACTTCCCTTTTCTATTTTAAATGTTTCATCACAATCCCTCTAACAGTATTTGCTCCAGCTGGAGTTTCTTCCCACTACATTCCTATCTATCTATCTATCTATCTATCTATCTATCTATCTATCTATCCACCTACTCCCCCCTAATGTTCTCTAATGTTCTGCAAACAGCCAGCATGCGTCGACATAACAATCCTTCATTTCGACTGGAATTCATCACTTGCTTTCGGTTTCTGCATGTTAGCTTTTGCTGTTCTTATCAACGACCTCGCTGTCATTCATCAACCTAGCCGACATGCAGTTCAGTTAATTCCGTGTCGGGCTTCATGGTGAGGGTGGAAACTTTGAAGCCTGACAGGCTGCCCCCTCTACCGTGATGTTGTCTGCAACATAAAGAATACAATGAATATCCCACACTTAATTTATCTCATCTCTCCCACCTGCTTTTGTGGGAAATTTATGAAATCTGTTTCATAACTGAGGTGCTAACACGCCGAACAAGGGACCCACGAGGCATCCGTGATAGGGTAACCACGCCATCGAACCAAATATTGTAAAGTTCCCCTTCTATGGCGGGAATCAAGGATTTCGTCAATTTTGTAATGATCATCATGAACTGGACCTGGTGTTTGCAGTCTTTGGTTTTGTCTAGTCATATCGACGGGTTTCAATAAATTGATATGGAAAACAGGATAAATTCGTTTGAATTGGGAAGGTAAATGGAGACGTACAGTAACAGGATTTATTATCCTACTCACTGAAAAAGGTTGGTCCTTGGACCTCAAAGCCCCCGCTTCCCTCCCTTCCTCCCTCTCCCCACAGACCCACTGGGGCCACTCACCTGCAAGGAGGCTGCTAAATGGACTGGCTGCTTCCTGCATTGGAGAGAAAGATACAGAGTGAGTCTCTGCCTTGTCTTATTCCTCTTTTTCTCTCCCTTCAACATTCAACCTCTCAGTTTCATGAATCTCTTAGAGGACATCAGGCTGTCAAGTATCTTCTAAACCTTTAGAAGGATCCACCCTGTATTTCATGTTAGTTTGCCGAAACCTGAACATACTTCCCATTTGCAACCTGACCAGGCCACCCCACCAGTTCCTCTTCTAATGGAAGGTGAACAACATTTTGAAATTAAGGAAATTTTGGATTCCAGGAAACAGAGAGGAAGACTCCAATATTTAATTGTTTTGAAACATTTTCCTCCTTCACAGTCGGAATCAGGGGTGGGATTCTACGGTTTGCACCTATTCTCTAGAACCGGTTGTTAACATTCTAAGCAGTTCGGAGAACCAGCTGTTAGAAGAAATTACTGGCCTAATCCTGTAAGGAAGGCAGGAAGGAAACATTCTGGTGTTGCTTACAGAAACTGCCTCTCTTATTACATTCTTGGCAGGACTAGACTTCCTGTCTCAGGAACGTCTCTGGAGTTTTTTTCCCCTCCTTTGCTGGTACTTTGCTTGTATGGAGTGACCATTCAAAGTTACAATGGCACTGAAAAAGTGACTTATGACCATTTTTACACTTATGACTGTTGCAGCATCCCACAGTCATGAGAGGCCAGGCGAGGAGATGCGTGCCTCAATGTGAGTGATATTAAGTTGGCCATGTCCACCAACTAAGCGCCCACAGAACCGGTTGTTAAAAATTTGAATCCCACCCTGGTTGGAATGGGTAAATGACCGTGATGTCAGGGCCCCTAAACTTGTACAAGCTTTTTGCTCTAAATATCCTGACAAGCCTTGATGTACTTTTGTATATGTCTTTTTATCTAGAATGTTTATTTTCCTGTTATTTTACTCTCTTCTCTTTTCCAGGGCTAACACCTCTTTGCAGGAGGGCGAATGTCAGCCTCCAAGAATCCTTCCTGACATCTTTTACTGCTTGACTCTTGCCAGCTGCCATGGAATTGGGGGGAATAATTGGGCTTTGTGGGGAGAAGGGTGCTGCAGGTTGAAGTTGTGTGAACTGTAAAAGATGGGATCCTTTCCTGCTTTCTGCGCAACTGCAGCCACTTATCTTTTCTAGGCCAAAGTCAACCATCTTGGCCTACCAGATGTGTGAGCATACCTGAAGATGTAACCCACATGACATTATACACACACCTCAGATTGGATGTCCAGTTTGAACTGTTGGGGAAGGGGTCTGGGATAACTTTCAATATGTAATTTCGCCTGTTTACCTCAGAACTTGCTTTCCTTTTGTGGCAATCACTTCAAATCCAGTAAAAGTCCTTTTCTCTATAAAATGGAGTCTAAGATGGAGTCTTGGATTTTGAATGGAGGCACAGCTGACTCTTTATCTCTCTATATTTCTATCTCTCTATTGATCCATCTACCTACCTACCTATCTTTAAGCTTCAATGCCACCCATCTCGCCACTGTGGCTCTAGGCTTACAGTAGAATTCAACAAAATGCTATGTAAAATACTTAAAACACAAAATTTAAAACCAGAACCCCTGGCCCTCCTGGGGCCAAACCCAGGATGGCAGATTGAAGTCCCGGTACCATAATCCTGGGCAACTCCATGCCAACCTTGAGATGGCCTCCAGCACTCAGGCAAGGAAGTGGCCATGCAGCAGGGAGGCTGGGGACAGTAGCCACAGCCCAACTGGCCCCTGAGCCCAGAGTCAGAAACAGGGAGTCCTAACCAGAATCGTGGGGTGGGAGCAGCCTGAGTGCCAAAAAGGAGATTCTCAGGTGACCACTGCACCCCACTTCCCCTGCCCTGGGCTCCTGGCTGATGCCAAACCCTAAACCTGGCTGGGCACCTCTCTGAGAGGAAACCCCCTCCCTTTCCAGGGTCAGCCAGGTCTCAGCTATGCCAGCAGAAGAGTCTCTAACCACTGGGGATCATGGCATTGCCGGTGGTTTCCTATTTCCCTCAAAGAATTGAGGGCCCTTTCCTCCAATGGGGCCAAGGCTCCACCATGCAGTCTTTGAGCTGCCTTCCCTGCCTGTATCCAACAGGAGAGTTTCCCTTCTCCTCTGAGAACAAATTGGTGCAAGGAAAGTGAATTTTGTGACACCCAGCCAGCTTTCGTGCCTAAGACGGGACTAGAACTCAGGGTCTCACCTGGTGCCCTCACCACTAAGCCAAAGTGGGTGCAATTATTTTAATTATTTCAACAGAACCAGACACATTGGGAACCCAGGGAGTATGAATTTGGGGGCTTTAAAAGTGGGGGCTCTCCTCTTTTCATCTCTCCATCCACCCAAAGTCTTGCAGAGGGACAGAATGGCTCAGTAGCTCCCTCTGACTTACCCCGGCCTGAACTGCTGGATCCTTCCTTACTTTCTGGAAAAGAAAGAAAGAAAAGAGGGTGAGCAGGTTGCTCTTTTGACTTATAGGGGGAGAAGCTCAGCTCCTTTCTGACTCCAAATCCCTCCCTCCCTTTCTCTCTCTCGCACACAATCAAAGATACACAAATTTAATTTTTTAAAAAATTTTTAAATTACATTTATATGCTGCCCTTCTCCGAAGACTCAGGGCGGCTTACAATTTTTGGAGCACAACCCAATGCGCTCAGCAATAGCCTTCATTCCATTGTATATGCCTGCTTATTACTAAGCGGCATTTTTACAAAGTCAGCTTATTGCCCCCAACAATCTTGGGTCCTCACTTTACCTACCCCAAGAGGATGGAAGGCTGAGTCAACCTTGAGCCTGGTGGGATTCGAGCCTACAGTAATTGTAGACAGCTGGATCTTAAGAGCAGGCAATTAACAGCCTGAGCCACCAAGGACATGGAGAGAGTTCGGACCAAAGTGCTTTGGCTAGGAAAGAATTCTTAAAACTTATATCTATGTACACACACAGAGCAATGGTAGTTCCACAATTCTTCAGCCAGAGGGCAGCGCTGTTGTGAGGATACAGAGGGCTCCAAAGTGTCTTCCTCCAACCAGTTCCTACTTAGAGACGCTTATGATGGGAGACCAAGAAGAGATCCAGCTGGCATCCACCAAAGTCCCTTTTCTCTCAAAATATCTCCTTTTGATTACTACTTTTACTAAACTTTCTGACCAGCTTTTCCTTTCCAGAACTGCTTCTCAACCAGAGAAATCTTCCACCCAGCCGGGTCTTCTCACCTTCTTGAGGGTTTCTCATACCAGAAATTCCTCCTTGGGGGTCGCCACTCCCAAGAATAACCAGGCTGTAATGAAAACTGGGCCCATCTTCCCGCTCTTAGGAGGAAGAGGAAGATAGCACAGCTCTGCAGCTTCATGGGATTCTTTTGTGTTTAAACACACACATACACAAGCACAAACACAAACACAAGCTCAAGGGATGGTGCCTCTGGTCCCTGCTCTAAGGTGGAGATTACATGTAAAGAGGACAAGTCACTTACTTGGTGCTGCTTGTAGCCATCTTGACGTCTTTCTGCAAGGACAAAAATCAGTGAAAGCTCAAAAGAATCCACCAGAGATCATCCAAACACTCCTCTCCAGGAGGAAGAAACCCCAGGAGATATTTTGTCCCATCAACAAAGACAGAAAGATCTTCAAGATACAAAGGTATCTCTGGATTTGCCTGCTGCCTCCGAGAATGGATGGAGGGGATGGGGGAAGCAGCTGCAGCAGCTGGGATGGGTGGAAGATCTTCATGGAAATCCTTCTCTTCTGCTCTTTGAGCAAAGCCTTTGAAAGGGACAGAACTGGGAGGCCTCTTCCCAACTCAGGAGAAGACAGGAGTGTCCCAACCTCAGACTCAGCCAAGTTGAGACTGGAGTCCCAGCGAGAGGCTGAGATCTCAGATGCTCTTCAAGAGGGCTGGGAAAACAGGGCAGAAAGAAGCCCAGAAGAAGCTCCCCAAAGGGAGAGATTTGGGAGGAATCTTCCCATCTTCCTTCCATCACCCCTAAAAAATGATACTTACTGAACAATATCAGGATCCCAGCAATCACAGACACCAGGACAACAGTAGCCACAATGCAGATGATGATGATCCCCAGGCTGGATTTTGGTTCTGAATTGGGAGAAAAGAGCATTGAAGGAGAGCCCCAAACCCCAAGAGGAACTTGAACTCTCCCCATACCAATTGGGGAGAGACCTAAAACAGTCAAAGGACTGAGAATTTCCTAAATCAAAAGTCTTAAGGGTTCATCTTCATGTCCCTCTCTAAAGGTAGCATGAAGACACCTTGCTTCCCCTCGTAAGAGTCCAGCTCTTGAAGGCAGCTGAGCTCTAGCTGCTCAACTCAAAAGCAGCAGTTTACTTTTTTTTTCTTTTACTTTTTATTAGACTAGTATGCCGCCCTCTCTCCCCAAGGACTCAGGGTGGCGAACAATAAAAAACCCAATACAAAATTACAATAAAAAGCATTAAACGAATACAAGCCTAATCAATATAATAGTAAATTTAAAATTAATTAAAACAAATATTAAAAACCAACCCATGCCCCGCAAGGTCAGTCCAGACCAGCCTGTTGGAACAGCAAGGTCTTCAGGTCCTGGCGGAAGGAGTGGAGATCAGGGGCCAAATGGAGGTCCACAGTTTGTAGTGACTTTTAGCAGTTTACAGAAATTAAAACTTCAACAATATAATTAATCTTCATGAAACCGAAAAACAATTTGTCCTTTTTAAAAAAAAGGCTGCCTCAAAGTTGTCATGACTCTGGTATAGAATCGGGCAGTTCTGTGCATCATCATATTTTTCTTAGAATTTTTATTTGATTAGAAAAGAGTCACAATGCAGCCAGAAAAATCTATGTGTGGTTGGCACTGAAAATCCTCCAAAACCCTTCTTCTTTTGGAAACGGATTTTCCAGGTGAGATTGATCATGTCAGTTCAAGTCAATCACAATAATACGCAAACAACCGATATATGAGCCTTGGTGGCTCAGGCTGTTAAATGCCTGCTCTTAAGATCCAGCTGTCTACAATTACTGTAGGCTCAATCCCACCAGGCTCAAGGTTGACTCAGCCTTCCATCCTCTGGGGTAGGTAAATTGAGGACCCAAGATTGTTGGGGGCAATTAGCTGACCTTGTAAAAATGCAGTAATAAGCAGGCATATACAATGGAATGAAGGCTATTGCTGAGCACACTGGGTTGTATCCCAAAATTGTAAGCAGCCCTGAGTCTTGGAGAAGGCGGCATATAAATAATTAATAAAAAAAAAAATTAAAAAATAAATAAACTCAAGGTAAACCGCTCCAAACATGATTGCAGAAAATACAAGTTCAGCCACAGAGTGTGGTCAACGCCTGGAATGCACAACCTGACTCTGTTGTTATAGCCTCAACCTGTCACAGCTTCCACCTCAAACTGTCCACCGTGGACCTCACCCCATTCGTAAGAGGTCCTTAAAGGGGGCGTGCATAAAGCGCTTCAGCGTCCCTGTCTTACTGTCCCCATTTATCTGCATTTACTTCCTTTGTTCCTCTTTATTTCATACCTACACTTCAGTGGTGGGATTCAAATTTTTTTACTACCGGTTCTGTGGGCGGGGCTTGGTGGGTGTGGCAGAGGAAGGATACTGTAAAATCTCCAGTCAGAGCTGGTATTTGCCGGTTCTCCAAACTACTCAAAATTTCCACTATCAATTCAAAACCTGCTGAATACCACCTCTGCTACACTTGTTATCTTGTACATGTTTGACAAACAAACAAACAAATAAACAAATGAATAAATAAATAAGTCCCGCCTTAGCCACGAAAGCCTGCTGGGTGACCTCGGGTCTCTCTCTCTCAGCCCGATCCTACCTCACAGGGTTGTTGTGGGGGAAATAGGAGCAAGAAGTATATTTCTGCTGCCTTAAGTTATTTGAAAAAAACCATAAAGGCAGGAATAATAAAATAAAATAAAAAATTAAATAATAAATAAAATTAAATAATAATAATATATTAAAATTAAAATTAAAATTATTAAAATTATTAAAATTAAAATTATTAAAATTATTAAAATTAAAATTATTAAAATTATTAAAATTATTAAAATTAAAATGATTAAAATTAAAATGATTAAAATTAAAATTAAAATTAAATAAATAAAATAAAATAATAAAAATAAAGTAAAATAAAGTAAAATAAAATAATAAATTAATATAAATAAAATAATAAAATAAAATAGAAAATACACTATAAATAATAATCATCAACAATAATCATCCATTTTAGTGAAAGTTGGCATTGGGGAAAAGAAGGAGCTACCAGACTCCTCCTGATCTTTGTACTTTTGAACAAAATCAAATCTGTTTCCATTGCTCGGCATAACTGCTGTTTTTCTGCTGGAGGCAGGAAACAGGGGAGGAAGAGAGTCTGAGGGAAGATCTAAGGGGATTTCATCTGGATCGGCCAACTCTTGTGATGGGATTCGGTTGCTTCCCTTAAATCACCTGAAGCCAATTCCATGGATTAGTCCCTGCAGGTCCACCAACCTCAAACATAGGAAAAATTGATGGATTAAAGCTCAAGTATGCTCACATCTGGACACATCCTAAACAGATGTTTAGGAGTCTTTCTTTACTGAATGTCCTAGTTGGGATCATGGCTGACACTCTCCCACAATCCTCCAGCCAGAAAAACAGCTGAGCCTGTCCCTCCCTGCAACCTCTCACCTTCCAGGGCCAGGTCCAGAGGCTTCTGCAGGCCGTCGTGCTCCACGTGGCACCGATAGCGGCCCTTCTCTTTGGGGTCGATCCGGATGCTGAGCCAGTAGTGGTAGGTCCCATCCGCGTTGGGGGCCACAGACCCATGGAAAGTGTCCTGCAGCCAGACCTCCCCGTCCCTCGTCCAGGAGGCATCGATCTCCCTGGGGTAGAAGCCATGCTGGCGGCAGATGTGCGTCTCCATCCCATCCTCCACCTCCGTCCTTCTGGTCATTGTCACCACTGGGGGCTCTGCAGAAACGGCATCCCCAGAATTGACTCTGAGCCCCACCAGAGCCTGGAATGTGGGTGAGAAACTTGGAAGGGCAGGAAAATCTCCCACTACTTCCTATTCTACACCTGCAGCGTCTCTAGGAATTTTAGGAAAGACTCCAAATCTGGGTAATATTTAAGCACAATGATTCTTGATTTTGAGTCCTTCCCAGGGACTCAGCCTGAAAAACCTCAGGCAGCAAATTGAGGGTTCAACTAAATTCAGCTCTGACTGCTTTGAATTCTGACTGATCTTGGGCTGCTCCCTTCAGGGGCGATAGTGGAGCTGCTCTTCAGGGGTTTCCTTTGTTGGAAGTTAAAACCCACCCCTCTCCTAGGAACAGGAAATATTTTAGGATATAGGCAGAATATTTCCCTAAAAATAGATACTCAGAGGCAGAAGGTCAGCCCCCCACCTTTGCTAATGGACCATTATTCTGGCCTGGCCCACAGTATTCTACATAACAAAGCTCTACCCATCTCACCACCTGGCCTGGGAAGATTGCATCAGCCAGCACTCAGGTGAAGCCATGTGGTCCAGACAAAGCCTACAAAGTTAGCTAGGACCCCCGCCCCTGGGAGTCTGACAGCCAATGGGATACATTTCCTACGCAGGAACAGGAAATACTAAGGTGGGGCCCAACAGAGGGTATAAAACTAAGGGTCTCTCAGCATCTTGGCCCTTCTTTTCCTTCACCCAACATCTTGAAGCACTGTGATCGTCCTTTTCCCTTTGGAGCTCCAAGCCATGTGGTCCTGTCCACCATTAAACCATCTTTCCAAACAGCCACCATGTTTCCAGTGTCTTTCTTCCCCACTTGGAACTGAACCCAGGAGGATATTTCTTCCAACGCATTTTCAAAAATAGCAACAACACAAATAGTTCTCCCTAGTTTTGGGGCCCATTTCTCCAGGGTGCTCCAGGCCTCTTTTCCAAGGGACACACCATCCCAATTTTAAGAGAAAGAGAGCCAAAAATCAAAGCAAAAAGGGGCTCAGGGTTTTAAGAGTCTGATTAATTTCAAAAAGATATTCTGACTTCGCAATGGGGGCAGAAAGAGATGATGCCAATGGGCCGCATGGAGACTCCTGGGAGGGGAGAGGTGGGCGGGGCCAGCAGGTCGGTTGAAATACTGGTTTGATGAACCAGATGTAACTTTAACATCCCGTTTGCTCAAACCGGTCCGAAACAGTAGAATCCCACCCCTGAAGTGAGGGCACTGATAATGTCTTATTGATGGTAGATGCCACCTAGTGGTGGAGTGTGGGAGGTGCAACATGAGACACAAGGAAGGGCTAGAGCTCCCTGTGGGTTGTGGAGGGAAAGACAGTTGCTGGGAGGAAATTACTGTAAAACTGTTACAACAGCCCCTGTTTGGGCTAATGGTGGATTCACTGAAGAACCCCAATTGGCCCTGTTGCCTCATTGTGGGCTCTGAACAGGACACCCTTAAGTGCTTTTGCTGCCTGATCCACCCAGACCAGGGTCTTCAAACTTGGCAAGTTTAAGGCGTGTGGACTTCAACTCCCAGAATTCCTCCTCTAGTCATGTTAGCTCAGGAATTCTGGGAGCTGGAAGTCCACAAGTCTTAAACTTGCCAAGTTTGAAGAGCCTTGACCCAGACACATGCCAACAGAGGCTGCATTTCCTGGTCCATTGAATGGCTGCCTGGCAATGGGAACCAACGGGGCTTCCTGTGTCCTGCAAGAGGAGCTGGAAGGGGAGGAGGAGGATTCCCGCCAGGGCAAACAGGCTCCAGACAAAGGACCCAAAGGGGCTGAACGTGTCAGAGAAATCTGGCCATAAAGGAAAAAGTCTAGTCTGGATCCAGATGCTCACCTCTCTTCAGCAGCGTCTCCTTCCCGTAGGACAGGTGCTTCTCCAGCCACTTGATGCAGATTTCCTCCAGATAGGCCTTCCCTCTCCGATTATATACTGGACTAGTATCCCATTTCCTCTTGGTGATCTGGGCTTGGGGTCAGGAGCCACCCAGGTGAGGGTCTCCTTGTCAAGGTGAGGAAGGTCCTCCCATCATAGCCGTATTGGTCAAATCCACCCCTGCTCCCATCAGCCCGGAGCTCACAGCCACATCCTCTGCCATGTGTGAAGGCCTGAAATAGAGACGGGAGGATGGTTTGTGGAGTCCTCAAGAGAGACAGATACACACACACACACCCTCCCTGTAGGGACTTTGAGACTGGAGGAAGGCACTGGCCCGGATTTCCTCCATAGGAAAATCCCCTCCAATTGTCCTATTTCCCCACTCCCTATAGGTGGCCTGGTTCCTGAATCTTCATAGGGGGCAGGAAATGGGCCGCTGGCAAATCCCCCTATCAGCAAGCAGGACCAAGACAAGATGGAGACTCAGAAGAAATGGAGGGACGGAGCCATCTTTCTTTTCCATCTATCAATGGAACAGAAGTTGCCCTCAGAACTTGTGGGAGCACCATCACTTGAGACTTTCAAGAAGAGATTGGACTGCCATTTGTCAGAAATGGTGTAGGGTCTCCCGCTTGGGCAGGAGGTTGGACTAGATGACCTACAAGGTCCCTTCCGTTAATCTGTTAGATTTCTTCTGCTCATCTGCTAGGGTAAGTCTTTGAGGGGAAGGGGAGAGACCCCCACCAGCTTTCATGGGGGTGAGGAAATTTTGGTCTGTGGAGATACTGAGTCATCCAGGTCATGGTTTTCCCAGAGGTCCTTTTTTCATTTTCAAAAGGCAACTCGACTATTTTGTTTTCTTTGAAGACGTTTCACTTCTCACCCAAGAAGCTTCTTCAGTTCTGACTGTTGGTCTGTCCCTTACCTCATTTTATATCAATATCAATTTTCATTTCAATAGCCATATGCAGACAGACAGATGGGATACCTTTAAAAAATAGTAACTGCAATTTGCAGAAAATTTCAGCGACGGAAGCAAGGGCAATGCTAAATTAAATGTGAAAAGATTAAACATATTTTAAAAAGGCTTTTCCTTGGGAGGGATTCCAGATTGCTGGTGGAGGGGAGGAATATGGGGCGGGAGGAGCCACCCAACCAGAGGTGGTATTCAGCTGGTTCTCACCAGTTCTGGAGAACCAGTAGGAAATTCGAGTAGTTTGGAGAAGTGGCAAATCCCACCTCTGACTGGCCCCGCCCTCATCTATTTGTTGCCTCCCAAGTCCCAGCTGATCGGCTGGGTCTTCTTTGTTGCCCTGCACAGGAGAGCGGAGCTGGAAAGCAGTTTAGTGGGGTGGGGAGGGAATGGCGATTTTGCAGTATCCTTCCCCTGCCGCCCACCACGCCATGCCCACAGAACTGGTAGTAAAAATTTTTGAATCCCACCACTGCACCTGACCCATCACTCACTTTTGCTCTGATTGTAGCGAAGCCTCAGAGTCTCTAGGTCTCCTCTGGATGCCTCCTCAGTGTCACGTGCCATCTGGGTGTTTCTCACCCAATAGTTGGGGTCCTCCTTCCCCACCTTCTCCATCCAGGAGACTCGAGGCTCCATCTTCCGGCTGTGGCTGTCGTAGTGAAGAAAGACCTGGCCGTCCACAAACCCCACAGCCACGTGGTGGGGCTGCCCCTGATTTGGGTCGAGATGGAGGTGAAGAAATACTTCATGGAATGCGAAGAGGTGCCTGGAAGGGATCCAGATGGGCAGGAATTCATTTAACAACTGAGGTCGTAAAATGGGGCGAACTCGCTAACAAATACCTCACTTAGCAACAGAAATTTTGGACTCAATTGTGGTCGTAAGTCGAGGACTACCCTTTCCCCCCAAAAATAAGACCCAACTGGAAAATAAGCCCTAGCATGATTTTTCAGGATGCTCATAAATCCTACCCCAAAAATAAACCTGTTAAGATTGTCAGACAGACGCATTTAGTACCCTATTTCCCTGAAAATAAGACCTAACCGGAACTTAAGCCCTAATGCAAAAATTAACATAAGACCCAGTCTTATTTTGTGGGGGAACACGGTAGTATTCTCTCCTAAGCTCTGTGTGTAGAGACAAATTTATTATCTCCTGGCAACAAATATGGAAAGTTATTTCTAGTAAAGGAGAATATTTTTAAGCTCAGGGTTGAACTGAGGGTTCTTGGTGCTCTCTGACCTTTGCTTGTTTTCTTGTAGATGTTTCATTAATTAAACTAGGTTAACATCATCGGTGCTAGTGCTAGATTAGCATTGATAATGTTACCCAATTTGGGTAATGAAATGCTTGCAAAGAAAACAATCAGGGCTTTAGAAAACACCAAGGACCCCTCCAAGTTAGTCCTATTTCTATCATGCAAACTCTGATCCAGGAGCATCAAAAAGTTTTTCAGCCCTTCCTCGGAAGATAGGCTAAATTTATAAGACATAAACAGGGTGGGATTCAAATTTCTTAACAACTGGTTCTGTGGGCGTGGCCTAATTTGTGGATGTGGCTTGGTGGTCATGTGACTGGGTGGGCATGGCTTGCTGACTGGGCATGGCTTGGTAGTCACGTGACTGGCTGGGCATGGCTTGTATGTAAATATTGTAAATATTTATGTAAATATTGAATTTTTTATTTTAAAAAAAGAGCAACTTTTACCCAAAATCAGGCAAAGCAGGCAGGCAGATTGAGTTGCTCCCAGAATCACAGATTCATTCAGATATCTATCTTTCTGCAATCTGCTACCTGAGTCTGCACTGAAAAATAGAAGCTAGGAAGGTTCAGCTCTGCTTTTAGATTAGCTAGAAAGCAAGAAATCCAACGATTTCCTGCCGTCTAGCTAGTCTAAATCTCCTGGCACAGCTGATGGTCAGAAAAAAGGAAAAATAGCAACTTATCAAAATTTACCGGTGCAACCAGGTAGAATCCCACCCTGGGCATAAACAACGTCCTTCTACTAACAACTACCCCACTCCCCCATAAAAACCATCATGTAAAATATCTGTTTAGTTCGAAATGTCAAAATACAAACACAGAAAAGACTCCAGTGGGGGGCCAATGAACAGGAAAATTTAAGTTAATTAAAGGAAAATATGGTGCCCTTGAAATCTGCAAGGATGCTCAATCCAGGAGTCTACTGCAATTGAAAAGAAAAAAAACAGCCCATTTTGAAAGCTGTTCAGCTCAGCAATTCTTCCAGGGCATCAAAGACTTTCAAGATTATTTGCAGAACTTATTTGGACATTAACCCGAGTTTGCACAGAAAAAGGCAGGACCTGTCCAGCCCAGAGAAGTACAGGCCAAAGTCCAATTGCCCTTCCCTCTGGGAGTGTCTCCCAGTCCTTCCCAGTCCAAGGCAAAAGCCTGGGCCTCCTTCTTCCTGCTCCTCCCCACAATCCCAGCGGCTTCTCAGAGCTTTTGGGGAGAGGGATTCCCTCCCCAGATCCACTTCCTTTTCTGGGGAGATTTCAGAATCCAAAAGGGATCAGAGCTTTTCTCTAACAGAAGGAGGGGGGATCGGACTCTCTGTGATCCAGAACCAGCTTCTTTCAGGGTCGTCTATGTCCGTTTTTTGGCAGTAGCCAAAGAAGCTAATACAATCCTTGGTTGTATAAACAGAGGCATAGAATCAAAATCACGTGAAGTTATTAGTACCGCTTTAGAAACCCTTAGTAAGGCCACACCTGGAATGCTGCATCCAGTTTTGGTTACCACGTTACAAAAAGATGTTGAGACTTTGGAACAAGGGCAAAGAAGAGCAACTAACATGATCAAAGGCCTGGATACTAAAACATATGAAGAACAGTTGCTGGATTTGGGTTTGGCTAGTCTAGAGAATAAAAGTACTATGGGGGACATGAGTAGAGTACAGTAGAATAGAATAGAATAGAATAGAATAGAATAGAATAGAATAGAATAGAATTAGAAATGGATAGGAATAGAAGAATAGAATAGAATTATTAGAATTAGAAATGGATAGGAATGGAATAGAATAGAATAGAATAGAATTAGAAATGGATAGGAATAGAATAGAAGAATAGAATAGAATTATTAGAATTAGAAATGGGTAGGAATGGAATAGAATAGAATAGAATAGTACAGTATAGAATAGAATAGAATAGAATTATTAGAATTAGAAATGGATAGGAATAGAATAGAATAGAATAGAATAGAATAGAATAGAATTCTTTATTGGCCAAGTGTTGAGCCTTGGTGGCTCAGGCTGTTAAATGCCTGCACTTAAGATCCAGCTGTCTACAATTACTGCAGGCTCGAATCCCACCAGGCTCAAGGTTGACTCAGCCTTCCATCCTCTCGGGGTAGGTAAATTGAGGACCCAAGATTGTTGGGGGCAATAAGCTGACTTTGTAAAAATGCCGCTTAGTATTAAGCGGGCATATACAATGGAATGAAGGCTATTGCTGAGCACACTCGGTTGTATCCCAAAAATTGTAAGCCACCCTGAGTCTTGGAGAAGGCGACATATAAATGAAATTAAAAAAACAAGTGTGATTGGATAGACAAGGAATTTGTCTTTGGTGCATATGCTCTCAGTGTACATAAAGAAAAAAATAAAATATATTCATCAAAGAATCATAAGATACAACACTTAGTGATAGTCATAAGTTACTACCGTGTTTCCCGAAAATAAGACACTGTCTTATATTTTTGGCTCCCAAAACACACTAGGTCTTATTTTCGGGGTAGGTCTTATATATTTATGGTGCCAAATAGTGGGTGTGAGTGTGTAGGGGGTGTTTGCGGGTGCACGGTTGCTCCCTGAAAAGTCTTCCTGGAACTGGAGATTTACACTAGGTCTTATTTTCGGGTAGGTCTTATATTAGGGCAGGTTTAGAAAATAGTGCTAGGTCTTACTTTGGGGTAGGTCTTATTTTGGAAACACGGTAATAAGCAATCGAATCACACTAGGGTACAAATAAAACAATGTAAATTGTAAAGATACAAGCAACACGGTTATAATTATAAGTGGGAAGAAGTAGGTGCTAAAAGGATGAGAAGAAGAATAGTAATACAGTCTTACTAAACAGCTTGACAGTGTTATGGGAATTAGTTGTTTAGCAGTATTCCAGTATTTGAAGGGCTGCTGTAAAGAGGCGGGGTCAACTGATTTTCCAAAGCACCTGAAGGCAGGACAATAAAAAAAATGGATGTGAACTAATCAAGGGCGAAGCAACCTGGAATGAAGGAGAAACTTCCTAACAGTGAGGACAATTAACCAGTGGAAGAGCTTTTGCCTTCAGAAGTTGTGGGTGCTTCATCACTGGAGGTTTTTCAGAAGAGTCTGGACAGTCACTTGTCTGAAATGGTATAGGATCTCCTGCTTTGGCAGGGGGCTGGACTAGAAGACCTCCAATGTCCCCTCCCAGCTCTATTCTATTCTGGTCACCATCCAGAGGTATTTCTCTTCTTTTACCTCCAGCCCTGCCTATTTCATGAAGAAGATCCTGCCAACTTTTAAAACGTTGTTTTGAAAAGCTGCTGCATTTATATTTTCCCTGAGCAAACAGCTAGGAACACCCCAAGAGCGCTGCCTGATTACTGAGGAATAACAGTACATTTTAAATACAGGTAGTCCTTGACTTACAACAGTTCCTTTAGTGACCGTTCAAAATTATGACGGCTCTGAAAAAAGTGACTTATGACTGTTTTTCACAGTTACATCCTTTCCAGTATCCCCATGATCATATGAAAATTCAGATGCTTGGCAACTGGTTCATGTTTACAATGGTTGGTGGTCCCATTACTATTAATCTTCTCATCACTCCTTATTTATTTATTTATTTATTCATTTATTCATTATTTGGTCTTATATGCCGCCCTCTCTCCTGAGGGACTCAGGGCTGCTCACATAAAAACCATACAAATTACAAAGTTTATTTATTTATTTATTTATATTTGAACTTGTATGCCCCATCTCCGAAGACTCAAGTGCTCACAACTAAAACACAGAACAATAAATATTTAAAAGACATTAAACCAAACAAGCCCAAATATAAAACACAACAATAAAATACATTAAAAACCCATCCCTCCCCAGGGAAGGGTCACAGCCAGGTTAGTCAAACAACCAGGTCTTTAATTCGGGCGGAAGGTGCGGAGATCAGGGGCCAGACGGAGCTCCAGAGGCAGTTGATTCCAGAGGTCGGGGGCCGCAACAGAGAAGGCTCGTCATCAGGGAAGTACCAGCCGGCATTGACCCGCGATGGAACCCGAGGAGTCCTTGCCTATGAGCCCGCACAGGAAGAAGAAGACGCTCCCTCAAATATTGGGGACCCATGTCGTGTAGGACTTTGAATAAAAGGGAACTAAACCAAATTCCACCATATAATCATTACAACCCACTAATAAACATTTAAAATATTAAAACAACCCCCCCCCTCAGTCCAGGCCAACCTGTTCATAACCAAGTCTTTAGCATAAAAAAGGTCAGGGGCCAGTGCAGCTCAGGGGAAGCTGGTTCCACAAAGTGGGTGCCCCCACAGAGAAGGCCCTCCCCCTAGGGACTGCCAGCCAACATTGTCTAGCTGACGGTACCCCAAGGAGGCCCTGTCTGTGTGGCGCACTGGGCGATTGGTATTTGATGCTGGCAGGAGATGTTCCCACAAGTACCCACCCCCATCCCCGCCCACTTGTGACTGTGTGACTGTAACCTTGTCACTTGTATCCTTA
Organism: Naja naja; assembly: GCA_009733165.1. Lineage (NCBI taxonomy): Eukaryota > Metazoa > Chordata > Lepidosauria > Squamata > Elapidae > Naja > Naja naja. The sequence continues at coordinate 621,622 of SOZL01001854.1, read as the reverse complement.
CAATGCATATGGACTGTTTCCTAGTTTATTTATTTATTTATTTATTTATTTTATTTATTATTAAATTTATATCCCACCTCTCTTCCCCATGGGAACTCGGCGGCATACAAGATAAAAACAGTAGCCTATACAATATAAAATCAAAACTCATTCATACGATCCAGACATACAAGAGGGAAGAACAAGGTCTCAATTCCATGCCCTCCGACAAAGCCAGGTCTTAACAGCTGCGGAAAGCAAATAGATTGGGGATGGTTCTAATCTCCGCAGGAGCGTATTCAAAGGGTGCTGCCACCGTCCCGAAGACGGCGCTCTCGCCATGCCCTGCCAGCCGACATTGTCTGGCCGGCGGTATCGAGCAAGCCCTCCCTGTGGGATCTAACTGGGCACTGGGAGGCATACGGTAGCAGTAAGTGGTCTCGAAGGTATCCGCTCCTAAGCCATGAAGGGCTTTAAAAGTTGTCACTAGCACCTTGAATTGCACCCAGAAGACCACCGGCAGCCAATGCAGCTCGCGGAGGATAGATGTTATATGGGCGCACCTAGGTGCCATAATCCTCATCGCATTTTCCACCAGCTGAAGTCTCGAGTGCTCTTCAAGGGCAGCCCCATGTAGAGTGCATTGCAGTAGTCCAATAGGGAGGTGATAAGAGCATGAGCGACCATGTGGAGAGCCCCTCGGTCCAGGAAAAGTCACAACTGGTGCAACAGGTGAACCTGTGCAAAGGCCCCCCTGGTCACAGCTGTAAGATGGTGGTCAAATTGTAGCTGTGGATCCAGAAGGACCCCCAAGTTGTGAACTCATTCTGAGGGAGGTAATTTCTCTCCCCCCAGTACCAAAGTTGGATAATCAACTGGAGACCGAGGGGGCAGGACCCACAGCCACTCGGTCTTGTCAGGGTTGAGTCTGAGCCGATTAGTCCCCATCCAGACCCTCACAGCCTCCAAGCACCAGGACATCACCTCCACGGCCTCACTAGATTGACCGGGGACAGAGATGTACAACTGGGTATCATCAGCGTACTGATGATACCCGACTCCATATCGACGGATGATCTCATCCAGCGGTTTCATGTAGATATTAAATAGGAGGGAGAGAACAGAACCCTGAGGACCCCACATGGCAGGGCCCTAGGGCTCGATCTCTGCCCCCACCAGCACTGACTGAGTCGGTCAGACAGGTAGGAGGAGAACCACCATAAAACAGTGCCCCCACTCCCAGCCCCTGAGCCGACCCAGAAGGATACCATGATCGATGGTATCAAAGCCGCTGAGAGGTCAAGAAGCACCAGGATGGAGGAGCCCCCATCCCGGGCCCACCAGAGATCATCCACTAGTGTGATCAAGGCCGTCTCAGTGCTGTACTCAGGCCTGAAACCAGACTGCAAGGGATCCAGATAATCAGCTTCATTCAAGGCCTGAAGGAGCTGGAGCGCCACCACCTTCTCAACAACCTTCTCCAGAAAGGGAAGGTTGGAGACAGGATGGAAGTTATTTAAAAGAGCCGGGTCCAGGGAAGGCTTCTTGAGGAGGGGCCTAACCACAGCCTCTTTCAAGGCATGCGGAACACACCCCTCACCCAAAGAAGCGTTTATAATCTCCTGGAGCCAGCTGCATGTCGTCTCCCGGCCTGCTGAAACAAGCCAGGAGGGACATGGGTCCAGTAAACAGGTGGTGGCGTTCACTGCTCCCAGGGCCTTGTCCACATCATCAGGGCCAACCGGGACAAACTCACCCCAGATAACTGGACTAAGACCTGCCTCTACCACCTCAGTGGACTCTGCCCAGCCAGAGTCCAAGTCTGACCGAATCTGAGCGACTTTATCTGCGAGAAACTGAACAAATTCCTCGGTCCTTCCCTGCAGGGGTTCCTCCGCCTCCTCGGATCTTAAGAGGGAGCGTGTCACCCAAAACAGGGCGGCTGGGCGACAGCCCGCAGATGCGATAAGACTGGCCCAATATGATTGTTGTGCCACGCATGATTTGATTGCTTATTGTACCTTGTGACTATCATTAAGTGTTGAACCTTATGATTCTTGACAAATTATCTTTGCTTTTATGTACACTGAGAGCATTTGCACCAAGACAAATGCCTTGTGTATCCAATCACACTTGGCCAATAAAAGAATTCTATTCTATTCTATGAATTTCTGGCAAACAAAGTCCATGGGGAAGCCAGATTCACTTAACAACCAGGTTACTAACTTACCAACTGCAATGATTTTTTTCACAACGGAGACAAGAAAGGTCGTAAAATAGGGCAAAAGTTGCTTAACAAATGTCTCACTTAACAACAAAATGTTTGGCTCAATTGTGGTCATACGTCGAGGACCACCTGTATGCTTAATTTTGCAAACGGTCCCATATTGGGGGCTTCTGAAATGAAAGAAGGGACACCTGAGGAAGCAAATCCCTGCCTGCCCCCCCCCCCAAAAAACCTATGGGAATATTCGGGTTAAGGATGGGATAGGGGTGGGAATGGAGGAGAAAATGGAAACCAAGAAAGATGGATCTTTGGGAAGATTATTCTTCCAAGGAGCGTTTCTCTCTAAACTCCGACCCTCCGGCGGAGTTCACACTGCAGCCTTCACCCAATCGCTCCACTGCAACAGCCTCCCAGTTTGCAAATAACACCCAGGTGTTCCTAGAAACGGGCTGAATCCTCCCAGCACCAAAGCCACAAAGCCCACCCAGCCTGCTAAAGGCAGGAAAGAGGACCCAGGCGGAGGGGCTCTGCGAAGGCAGCCAGGAGGTTGTGAATTGACCGGATCCCGCTTTCCAACAACCTCCGCTTTGAAAGAGGGAAAGGATTGCGCTTTGGGGCTCTCAAGTAGACTTGACCGACACCTGGAGGAGCCACCTTTGTCCTGATCCCAGTGGGGCTCTCCTGGATTTGGGGGAGGGGGGGAGAAGAGAAGCAGCTTTGGGGCATAACACCAAAGTGGCCAGAGGAGGAGGGGGAGCGGACTAAAAAGAGGACTGAATCAGGATTCTCTTTCTGGGTATGTATTACTTTTTGCAGAGGGGGCGGGGTAGGAGAGAGAAAGTTTCCGTGGCAGTTAAAAGGGGTGGAAACCCCCCTCCAGACCCCCAAAGGGACTCACCAAAGCAGCTCTCCCGCAGGGCCACCGCCACCAACAGCAGGAGCAAGAGGGGCGCAGAGCGCAGAGCCATCCTGGCCGCGATCCTCAAACCTGCACCCCGCTTCCCGGAACTCACAGTCAAACAGAAAGCTTCTCCCTTTGATCAACAGAGCAACACTGCAGAGCTGGCTGGACATTGGCCAAGTTCAACCAATAAAAAAAAATCCCCATGTCGTCATAGTTGCTTGGCAGATGTCCAGGCTCAACAGGTGCGAAAAGCGAGAGTCACATCAGGAAATCTTGGGGTGGGGAGGGGAGGGGCAGAACTGTGAGGCTGGGGAAAGCAGGATGATGATTTGGGGTGTGTGTGTGTGTGTGTGTGTCTGAGAACACTTTGTCCATGGGATAGCTTGCTTCCTGGAGTTGGTAGGTGCTCCATCACTGGAGATGTTCAAAAATGGACCCTTTGATAGGGATGGTATAAGGCAGGGGTCTTCAAACTTGACAGCTTTAAGGCTTGTGGACTTCAACTCCCAGAATTCCTCCTCCAGTCATGTTAGCTCAGGAATTCTGGGAGTTGAAGTCCACAAGTCTTAAAACTTGCCAAGTTTGAAGACCATTCGGTATAAGGTCTCTCCTGCCTATCCCACGTTTTTCTGTATTTTATATCTACATCAGTTTTATTTTCAGGCAACAGAAATGTCCCCAGGAATGCCAGCCAAAGCAAAGCTTTGCCTGCAAAACATGTTTTTTAAAGAGAAGCTTACAAGAGATATTTAAAGTCGGACCAAGGTCCAAGAGCCAGCTTAAGGTTGTCAGCAGATTGAAGGGTCCAAGGTTCAGGAGTGACATTATATACACACCTGACCTAAATGTTGTTTCCAGCAGAGAGAACTGAACCAGCCCAACCTCTTCTATAGGCTGCAGCCAACTGTCACTCATTGGAATTTTTAATCTGCTGCTAGGCAATGACCAATAGGATCTCCGTTCGTCTCTCCTTTTTTTGAAAAAGTTTTTTATTTTAAGGCAGACCAACAGGACATACAAAACATAAAAACCATCTTCCATATGTACATACAGCGTGTCAGTTGATTACAGATCTTTTGTGTTATCCTTTCATAGTCATCACTCACAGTTTATCAAAAAAAAGAATTCTCATATTATCAACAAGACATTCTTATGTATTTATCAATTATTGCTTATATACAACTAAACTATTAGTTTCATCATATATACGAGATATATTTTGGATCTAAAATTTGTTATACTTTCATCCAATGGTTATATATGTCTAGATTATATTTTATATCAATCTATTATATTTCTATTACAAAGTTATATAATCTATTACCTTACCAGGACTTTTTAGCCAACCATTGATAAAACAAATCCCATATCTTGTAAAATTGTTTATCTTCTTGTTCTCTGATTTCAAATGTCAATTTACTCATTTCAGCACAGTCCATAATTTTCTTAATCACTTCCTCCTGCATAGGTATTTTATCATTCTTCCAATTTTTAGCAAATACAATTCTAGCTGCTGTTAAAACATTTACAATCAAATATTTCAACTCTTTATTGTAGATATCTGGTATAATTGCCAATAAAAATATTTCTGGTTTCAAGTCTATGTGTTGTTGTATCATTTTTTCCAACCACGTGTGGATTTTAATCCAATATCTTTTTGCATCCGAACATGTCCACCACATATGGTAATATGTTCCAGGTATCTGATGACATTTCCAACATTTATCCGATTTGTTCGTAAACATTGTTGCAATTCTCGTCGGGGGTAAGTGCCACCTGTAAAACATCTTACACAAATTTTCTTTATAAGCAGTTGAAATTGTCATTTTGTAATTCTGGGACCATAACTTTTCCCATTTCTCTAAATCAATCCCATATCCAAAATTTTTCCCCCATGCAATCATTGTTTCTTTAACTTGTTCTTCTTCCATTTTAAATTTAAGTTCGTCTCTCCTTTTGACAGTTAAAGTTTAGTTGTTTTTTTTCTTTGCCCAACTTATATGTCAACCATTTTCCCAGCACAGTTGGAAAGCCAAAATTTCTCTTTTCTTTTTTTCACAGTTCATCTTTATTTCCATTTCACTGACTGAAATTTCACTTACTCAAAGGCACCCTCGTGCCTCCCGTCCCTGTCCTATTGTCCCCATTTATTCGTGCTTATTTCCTGTATTCTTACTCATTTATACTTATTATTACTTATTATTATCCTATTATCTCGTAAGCGATTGACAAATCAAATAAATAAAATTCTGTGGGCGTGGCTAGGTGGGAATGGCCATGTGACTGGGTGGCCGTGGCTGCTGCTGCTGCTGCTTCTCCTTCTTCTTCTTCTCCTTCCTCTTCCTCTTCCTCCTCCTTCTTTGCAGCACCCCACACCCTCCTTTTTTTTTGCCTCGTGGACCTCAGGGAGGCCATTTTTGCGTATTTATTTTATTATTACATACCACCGAAAGGAGGTACTAAATCCGTGATGGCGAACCTATGGCACGCCTGCCAGAGGTGGCAAGCAGAGCCCTTTCTGTGGGCATGCAAGCCATCACCTCAGCTCAGGTCCACCACACATGCGATCGCCTCCGCTGGCCAGCTGGTCTTCAGGTGTTTGCCACGCGCGGGAGGAGGGCACATGCAGGGGGTGGGGCACATGCACAGGGACACATACGCATGCGCCAGAGGCAGGACGTATGTGGGGGACATGCACGCACTGGATTTTGGGGATGTGCACGCATGCTCTTTGGGCACTCGGTGCCGAAAAGGTTAGGCATCCCTGTCCTAAATGAACTGTTGTAAGTTGAGGACTCCCTGTAGACTAAATTGAATGAATTTGTGGCTGACTGGTTTATCCTTGGTGCTCATTTTCCTTTTGTGCGTTATATTTCATGTCTTTTGTTCTTGTATTGATATTTTTAGTATGTTGGCTGACCAGAGCCACTTATCTCAGCTGGGCGGTCATAGATTCTAATTAAGAAATAAATTTCTAAGAGTTTTGAATCCGTAGAAGAGGCTGGAATATGCACTGAATTCTCGCAAAATGTTTTCAAGTTTACTTTTTAAGCTTTCAAAGATGGCTATTCCGGGGGGGGAGGACAGACCCCCCCTCCTTTTCATTCCTCTGTGGCCCCAAAGCATCCCCTGTAATATGGGGGGCATCTTCTCATACATCTGGGGTCTCCCTATTCTTGGGCCATATTGGGAACCTACAGAGCCCAGAGAGGATCTCTCAGAAGCAGAAGCTGCCCTCCTGCAAGGGGACCAGGATGGCTCCAGCCTGTCACTGAACTCTTGTCTCCCGAAGGGCCCCTGGGTGAGGCCCAGAGATCAGCCACTTGGCCAACAGCCTGAGGCAAAGGAGGAATTGAGGGGAAAGCAGCCTCTGTTGCTGCAACCACCAAGCCAAGACCAAATGGCCATTTTACAGCAGATAAGCTGGTGATGCTGGAGAAACCTCTGGACACAGAAACAAAATGGCTGCCTCCTCCCAAAGGAGCACACAGGAGCCCTCCCAGTTCTTGCTCCTTCCATGTTTTGTCTTAGTTTCTCCCCTTCCTCCCACTCAAAGTGAAACTGCAATCGGGTCTCTGATCAACCAGGGGTAAAATCCTCTTAATTCAATTAGCCCCAAACATGCAGCAACTGAGGTAAGAGGAAAAGAAATCATTTATTTTCAGCAACCATTTTGGCAAACTTACAAAAAATGTGCAATTGTTAAGGAGATAGCAGGCTGACTGCAATTGATTTCATGATCTATTTTTCTAAATCATGAAAATCCATAAATGGCAACCTATAAATAATCAGTGTTGAATGTATCAAGCCTTTCTCTGCAACCATTGTCAAGGCTTTGAAAACACTTTTGCCAGGGAGTAAAAATTCTTCAAACATCCCTGCTAATTAGAGGTGATAGACCGTGTTTTTCTTTGCTGTCAATGTTGATAAAAAGTAGACCCAAAAGTAATCTAAAACATTTTTATTTATAAAATAAGAAAACCTAACACGGAGCTACATGTTTGCAACTTACTCATACCAAGGCATATAGAAAAAAAAACAAAGGAAAGATACAACGGAAGTTACAGGAAGTGAAGTATAAACTTTGTACACATGTGCAGTGGATCAAAACATCATGAGACTTTCTTATCTCATTACTATGGAGACAAGATAACATAGTGCTGGCTAGCAGACACCTGCTTGCTATAATATGAGCTTAGGAGCTGAAACAGACAAACAAAAAAAAAACGCAGTGACAGAATGCTACACTCGGTATATTGATTATTTGTCAAACTTTGTGTTATCAAATACTGTATATTGTCAAATAACTGTGCAGTAATCAATTAACAATGCATCAACTATTTTAGTGACAAAAATCTCAGAATGCACATTTCTTCTTTTAGTAACAGTTTCATCGAAGATTACATTAAACAGATACACAAGGAAAAGAAAGAAAAGAAACCTCCACCTTTATCCCCAACAAGGAGAATGAAAATTAACAACTTATGAATCTGTCAGCCTTTCTAGGCAAGTAGGGATTTTAGGTATAAACCATGTTACTCAGTTTTGTAGAGTTAAGGTAATGGTTTATTTACAATACATCCCATCCAAGTCAGCAAAAAAAAAAATGTATGAGAGCCAGTGCTGAGAGCAACTGCCTCTCATATTCCATAATCCACCCTAATAATAACATCCGCCCTCCTGGCTAATTCTCCACGCTTCCTCTCATGCTCCTAATCGCATCTATTATCCCACTCCCAATTAGTGCAGCTCTAAACCACCTCCTCCTCCCGCAGCTATAGCCACCCTTTAGCAGTATTCAAACCAACTTCCCTTTTCTATTTTAAATGTTTCATCTAACAGTATTTGCTCCAGCTGGAGTTTCTTCCCACTACATTCCTATCTATCTATCTATCTATCTATCTATCTATCTATCTATCTATCTATCTACTCCCCTAATGTTCTCTAATGTTCTGCAAACAGCCAGCATGCGTCGACATAACAATCCTTCATTTCGACTGGAATTCATCACTTGCTTTCGGTTTCTGCATGTTAGCTTTTGCTGTTCTTATCAACGACCTGTCATTCATCAACCTAGCCGACATGCAGTTCAGTTAATTCCGTGTCGGGCTTCATGGTGAGGGTGGAAACGTTGAAGCCTGACAGGCTGCCCCCTCTACCGTGATGTTGTCTGCAACATAAAGAATACAATGAATATCCCACACTTAATTTATCTCATCTCTCCCACCTGCTTTGTGGGAAATTTATGAAATCTGTTTCATAACTGAGGTGCTAACACGTTGGAACAAGGGACCCATGAGGCATCCGTGATAGGGTAACCACGCCATCGAACCAAATATTGTAAAGTTCCCCTTCTATGGCGGGAATCAAGGATTTCGTCAATTTTGTAATGATCATCATGAACTGGACCTGGTGTTTGCAGTCTTTGGTTTTGTCTAGTCATATCGACGGGTTTCAATAAATTGATATGAAAAACAGGATAAATTCTTTTGAATTGGGAAGGTAAATGGAGACGGACAGTAACAGGATTTATTATCCTACTCACTGAAAAAGGTTCTATAAATTTTGGGCCTAGTTTTTTACTAGTTAACCCTGGATTTATGTATTTAGTTGACAGTTATACCCAATCTCCCACCTTATGTTGGATTTGTGAGGATCATTTTTTATCTGCTTGTTTTTTATATTCTGTTTGTGCTTTGTTTAATGCTACTTGTACTGCCTTCCATATACTTTTTATACTGTCTGACCAAGTGTTTACTGTACCTAGTTCCTGGTGTTTATGTGGCCATTCTGGTATTGGAACAAATTCAGTACCGTGTACGATTTGAAATGGGGAATATCCAGTACTACTATGTACAGTATTATTATACGCTATTTCAGCATATGGTAATAGATCCACCCAGTCATTTTGTTCGTATGATATGTAGCATCTCAAATACTGTTCAATGGCGACGTTCGTGCTCTCTGCTGCCCCGTTTGTGCAAGGATGATAAGCGGTACTTAAACCTTGCGTTGATCCCATCAGCTACCTGAATATGCATTGAAAAATAGAAGCTTTCGTCCTAAGGAAGGTTCAGCTCTGCTTTTAAATTAGCTAGAAAGCAAGAAATGCAATGATCCTGCTTTCTAGCTAATCTAAATCTCCCGGCACAGCAGAACAGCTGATGGTTGGGGGGGGGGGGGAAGGAAAAATAGCAACTTAGAGGCAAGTTCGATGGCATGCATGCCAGGTAAGGAGTGAGTGGGCGGGGCAGGGCCAGCCAGTGGTGCAATTTGCCGGTTCTCTGGCAGGTAGAATCCCATCCCTGGTGAGAGAGCGTTTTGCATGGGTGTGTAGACCGTTTCCCAAAAAAACATCAGCTGTGCTGGCCAGACAGCTGACAAGCAGTGCACGCAGGTGCGCAGCATTTCAAACTCCTTTCCTGCTTTTTCAACCTCAGTGGTGCTGTGCAAAGCAGCTAAGGATGAAAAAGCAGGAAATAAAGGACAGCCAAGAGCCCGTGCGAACGGGTGACCAAACAGAGTAGCAGACACCGAACTGAACCGGTTCGGTGTCTGCTGCTCTTCAGAGCTACCCGTTCTATAGAACTGGGGCAAACTGATAGCATCCCACCCCTGCCACTCTCTCTTTTATTTATTAATGGGACTTATATGCCGCCCCATCTCAAGACTCGGTTTACAATAAAACAGACACAATAAATATTTAAAAGAATTAAATTAATGGTCCCAATTAATACAAAACTAAAAGTCAGAATCTAAAATACCCCACCCATAGGTCACAGCCGGCTTGGTCAAATAACCAGGTCTTCAAGTCATGGCGGAGGAGGCGGAGGTCAGGGGCTACGGAGCCCCAGGAAGTTGGTTCCAGAGTTCAGGACCGCGACAGAGTAGGCACGCCGTCGGGGACCGCCAGTCGGCATGCCTGGCTGATGGGACCCCAAGGAGTCCCTGTCTGTGACTTCATACAGGCGGTCAGTATTCGATGTCGGCAGCAGTCTCTCCCTTAAATAATAAGGACCCATGTCATGTAGGACTTTGTATGTTAAAGTTAAAACCTTGACTCACCGGAGGGCTGCAACCAATGCAGGCGCAGAGAGGGCTAACATGGGAGAACGGGAAATCCATCACCGCCCGCAGATTTTGCACCAGCTGCAATCTCCGGATGGTATGCAAAGTCTTGCAAAGGGAGAGAATGGCTCATGCAGCAGCTCCCTCCAACTTACCCTGGTCTGAACTGCTGGATCTTTTGTCACTTGCTGGAAAAGAAAGGAAGAAAAAGAGGGTGAGAAAGTCGCTCCCTTGGCTTATAGGTGGAAAAGCTCAGCTCTTTCTGATTCCAGCTCCCTCCCTCCCTCCTTTTCTCTCTCTCACACAATCAAAGACTCCCAAATACAGGAGAGAGAGTTTGAACAAACTGCTTTGGCTAAAAGGCATAAGAAACAATGCTTAAAATGTATATGTATATAAAGGCAGATATGTATATTCATATATGTATATAAAGCCAGAAGGCAGAGCTGATCTAAAATATACAGATGGATCCAAAGTTTCTTTTTCTAACCAGTTCTACCAGAGAGCCTTGTGGTGGGAGACCAAGAGGAGATCCAACTGGCATCCCCCAAAGCTCCTTTTCTCTCAATATGCCCCCTTTGGACCCCTAATTTTATGGAGTTTCTGACTCCCATTTGGCCAAGCCTTTCCTTTCTGCCTCCTGGGAAACAGAGCCTGTTCTCAGTCAGAGGGATCTTCCACCAGCTGGATCTCTTTATCTTCTTGAAGGTTCCCTGTCCCAGACTTTCTCCTTGAGGACTCCACTTCCAAGAACAGCCTGGCTGTAATGAAAGGGGCCCATCTTCCCAGCCTGACTCTTAGCATGAAGAGGAAGGCAACACATGCAAACATACATACATGCACCCGTCTCAACTGATTGGTGTCCCTGGTCCCTGCTCTAAGTTGGAGATTACATAGAAAGAGGGCAATTCACTCACTTGGTGTTGCATTGTAGTCATCTTGACGTCTTTCTGCAAGGACAAAAATCAGTGAAAGCTCAAAAGAATCCATTGGAGATCACCCAAACTCTCCCTCCATAGGAGGAAGAACTCCAGGAGATATTTCACAGACCCTTTGTCTCATTTAGAAAGACAGAAAGATCTTCAAATTACAAATGTATCTCCTGATTTGCCCCAAGAGAGACCAGCTGCTCCAAGATGGATGGAGGGGAATTGAGGGAAGCAGCAGCAGCAGCAGCTGGGAGGGGAGGAAGGTTTAAATCCTTCTCTGCTGCTCTTTGACCAAAGCCTTTGAAAGGGGCAGAACTGGGAGGCCTCCTCCCCACTCAGGAGAAGACAGGACTGCCTGAATCTCAGGCTCAGCTGAATGGAGACTGGAGTCCCAGCGAAAGGCTGAAATCTCAGAGGGCTACAAAACAGGACAGAAGGAAGCCCAGAAGAAGCTCCCCAAAGGGGGTCCTTCCATCACCCCCCTCAAAAAACAAATACTTACTATACAATTTCATGATCCCAGGAATCACACACGCCAGGGCAAGACCACCACCCAAAATGCAGCCGATGATGAGCCCCAGGTTTGATTCTGAATTGGTTGGTTCTGAATTGGGAAAAAGAGCAGATCATTGATGGAGAAGCCCAAACAATCTTCCCAATCAGGGAAGAGACCTAAAGAAGAGAAAGCTGGAAATTCCCCAAATTAAAAACTCCATGGGCTCATTTTGTGTCCTTCTCAAGGTAACATGAAGGCTTGCTAAGCGTTGTTACAGGACGTTTCCACCTGACGCTGCCTTCTTCCCCACCAGCCCAGCATGAAGGCAACTGGATTCATCTTTGCCCCTTGTGACTCTCAGCAGCTTGCAACACAAAACGTCACCAACACAATAACGTAAATAATGTAAATAATGTAATCCAAATTTGTTGAACAAAAACATTTTTGTTATTTTTATATGCTGCCCCAATAACTCCTGACTCTGAGTGGAACTGGGCAGATCTGTACGCTTATTTTTCCTCCATTTGAGTGTTTGCATTTTATTATTTAAAGTAAAATAGCTCATATCACCTAACCGCTTCTTTAAGTACACACTTTCTTTTCTTTGGCCAGTCCAGAAATAGCATAAAATTGTATTTTGTGATTCCAGAACTTCAGCATGAAAATGGAATAGGGTGATATTCAGCTTCTGGATGGTCCCACAAGTGGCAGAAATAGAATAACGAATAACAGAGTTGGAAGGACCTTGGAGGTCTTCCAGTCTGACCCCTGCTCAAACAGGAGGCCCTAAACCATTCCAGACAAGGGCTCTCCAGTCTCTCCTTAAATGCTTCCAGTGATGGAGCCCCCACAACTTCTGGAGGGAAGCCATTCCTCTCATTAACTGTCCTCCCTCCTCAGGAAATTTCTCCTCAGTTCTAGGTTGCTTCTCTCCTTGTTGAGTTTCCACCCATTGCTTCTTGTCCTGCCCACAGGTGCTTTGGAGGATAGCTTGACTCCCTCTTCTTTGTGGAAGCCCCTGAGATTTTTTTATTTTATTTTATTTGAATTTATATGCCGCCCCATCTCCAAAGACTCTGGGCGGCTCACAACTAAAACATGAGACAATAAATACTTAAAAACAATTAAATTGAATTACAAGTTCAAATATAAACACTATAAAACCCTTAAAAACCATCCTCACCAGGGGGGTCACAGCCTGGGTTGGTCAAATAACCCGGTCTTTAGCTCACGGCGAAAGGTGCGGAGGTCAGGGGCCAGGCGGAGCTCCAAAGGCAGTTGGTTCCAGAGGTCAGGGACCGCATGACAGAAGCTCGTCGTCGGGGATATTGGAAAGTATCATGTCACCCAAGTCCTTCTTTTCATTAAACTAGAAATGCCCAATTCCTGCAATTGCTCTTTCATAGATTTTAGCCTCCAGGCTCCTAATCATCTTTGTTGCCCTTCTCTGCACTCTTTCCAGAGTCTCAACCTCTTTTCTATAACGTGGCAACCAAAACTGGATGAAGTATTCCATGTATGGTCTTACCAAGGCATCATACATTGGTGTTGCTTGGGAGGTTTGAGGAGGGAATTTTAAATTCCTCTTGCACAAATTTCAGGATTCCTATTGAATAGCAATCATGCCATTTATGATTTGATGCTTGCTAATAAACAACAACAAAAATAAAAGGAATATTTTATTCTGCCTATGATATCAGCTTAACAATTACATTTGAATATTTCTTGTGGTAATAATCATCAATAAAAAAATTGAATTTGAATTTTGCAACTTTGGAAGTCTAGTGTAACGCAGGACACTTCTGAGCATATACAGAACTCTTTGAGAGAGAGGACTTTTTTCCTTGGGTTTTATGCTGAGTGTTAAGTATATGTACATAACGTAGTTGGGTTGACAATATATAAAGCACAAATACATATGTCTGTAGCTTTAAGGAAAAATACTGTAATGTATTATGCTGTGTTCTGGTTGGTTGA
>SOZL01001854.1:589868-607042 GCA_009733165.1 Naja naja | reverse complement strand
TCTCATGATTGGTATTTAGGGCAGCCTTTGCAAGCAAAGAAGCTTTTGTATTTTTGTACAGGTAATCCTTGACTTACAACAGTTCATTTAGTGACCATTCAAAGTTACAATGACACTGAAAAAAGTGACTTATGACCATTTTTCACATTTATGACCGTTGTATCATGCCCACTGTCATGAGAGAGGCGGCGAGGAGAAGTGCCCTTCACATGAGTGATCGTCGAGTTGCCCATGCGCCACCACCCACCAACTATGCCACCCACACCCACAGAACCGGTTGTTAAAAAAACTGAATCCCATTCCTGGCTGGACTGATGCATCAGGAGTCAGAAAAGAGGCTACCAAATCTGATTTTTTTCCCATCAGAGACTAACGCGGCTTCCCTGCTTTAAAGGTCAAAATGTTACTGTGTGTTGCTGCTGTAAGAAAAAGTTGCACATTTTTATGATCTGATATGTGAATTCCTGAGGCTCAGTGTTAGGATATATGCAGAGTAACCCTTGTGTAACAAGGATATGCACATGGAAACAGATATGAGAACAGTTATGAATAAATACACAGCCACACAGAGATACACAAAATTGTGTTAATGTTTACTCAAAGAAATAGCACAGTCAACAGTCCAGAATAATACTTTTACAGTCAGACAAATATCAAACCATAATACAACAGATAATCTTCAATATCAACAGAATATCAAAGTAAACAGAGTTAGTATCAGTCAGTATTCAGTCAGAGATTGAGTCAGTATCAGCATCAAGAGAGATCTTCAGTGGGAGAGAGATTCAGTGGGAGAGTTAAACCATGATCTATAGCTCCCTCTTATGGTAACTTGCAGCATACTCAACCAACCAGAACACAGCATAATACATTAGAGTATTTTTCCTTAAAGCTACAGACATATGTATTTGTGCTTTATATATTGTCAACCCAACTACGTTATGTACATATACTTAACACTCAGCATAAAACCCAAGGAAAAAAGTCCTCTCTCTCAAAGAGTTCTGTATATGCTCAGAAGTGTCCTTAGCGTTACACTAGACTTCCAAAGTTGCAAAATTCAAATTCAATTTTTTTATTGATGATTATTACCACAAGAAATATTCAAATGTAATTGTTAAGCTGATATCATAGGCAGAATAAAATATTCCTTTTATTTTTGTTGTTGTTTATTAGCAAGCATCAAATCATAAATGGCATGATTGCTATTCAATAGGAATCCTGAAATTTGTGCAAGAGAAGTTTAAAATTCCCTCCTCAAACCTCCCCAAAACAACACCAATGTGATGCCTTGGTAAGACCATACATGGAATACTTCATCCAGGTTTGGTTGCCACAATATAGAAAAAAGGTTGAGACTCTGGAAAGAGTGCAGAGAAGAGCAACAAAGATGATTAGGAGCCTGGAGGCTAAAATCTATGAAGAGCAGTTGCAGGAATTGGGCCCTCCCTCTGGAACCAACTGCCTTTGGAGCTCCGCCTGGCCCCTGACCTCCGCACCTTTAGCCGTGAGCTAAAGACCGGGTTATTTGACCAACCCAGGCTGTGACCCCCTGGGTGAGGGATGGTTTTTAAGGGTTTTATAGTGTTTATATTTGGACTTGTAATTCAATTTAATTGTTTTTAAGTATTTATTGTCTCATGTTTTAGTTGTGAGCCTTAGAGTCTTTGGAGATGGGGCATATAAATTCAAATAAAATAAAATAAAAATCTCAGGGGCTTCCACAAAGAAGAGGAGTCAAGCTATCCTCCAGAGCACCTGAGGGCAGGACAAGAAGCAATGGGTGGAAACTCAACAAGGAGAGAAGCAACCTAGAACTGAGGAGAAATTTCCTGACAGGGAGGACAATTAATGAGAGGAATGGCTTCCCTCCAGAAGTTGTGGGGCTCCATCACTGGAAGCATTTAAGGAGAGACTGGAGAGCCTCTTGTCTGGAATGGTTTAGGGCCTCCTGTTTGAGCAGGGGGTCAGACTGGAAGACCTCCAAGGTCCCTTCCAACTCTGTTATTCCGTTATTCTATTTCTGCCACTTGTGGGACCATCCAGAAGCTGAATATCACCCTATTCCATTTTCATGCTGAAGTTCTGGAATCACAAAATACATTTTTATGCTATTTCTGGACTGGCCAAAGAAAAGAAAGTGTGTACTTAAAAAAGCGGTTAGGTGATATGAGCTATTTTACTTTAAATAATAAAATGCAAACACTCAAATGGAGGAAAAATAGCATACAGATCTGCCCAGTTCCACTCAGAGTCAGGAGTTATTGGGGCAGCATATAAAAATAACAAAAATGTTTTTGTTCAACAAATTTGGATTACATTATTTACATTATTTACGTTATTGTGTTGGTGACGTTTTTGTGTTGCAAGCTGCTGAGAGTCACAAGGGGGCAAAGATGAATCCAGTTGCCTTCATGCTGGGCTGGTGGGGGAAGAAGGCAGCGTCAGGTGGAAACGTCCTGTAACAACAGCTTAGCAAGCGCCTTCATGTTACCTTGAGAAGGACACAAAAATGAGCCCATGGAGTTTTTAATTTGGGGAATTTCCAGCTTTCTCTTCTTTAGGTCTCTTCCCTGATTGGGAAGATTGTTTGGCTTCTCCATCAATGATCTGCTCTTTCTCCCAATTCAGAACCAACCAATTCAGAATCAAACCTGGGGCTCATCATCGGCTGCATTTTGGGTGGTGGTCTTGCCCTGGCGTGTGATTCCTGGGATCATGAAATTGTATAGTAAGTATTTGTTTTTGAGGGGGTGATGGAAGGACCCCTTTGGGGAGCTTCTTCTGGGCTTCCTTCTGTCCTGTTTTGTAGCCCTCTGAGATTTCAGCCTTTGCTGGGACTCCAGTCTCCATTCAGCTGAGCCTGAGATTCAGGCAGTCCTGTCTTCTCCTGAGTTGGGAAGAGGCCTCCCAGTTCTGCCCCTTTCAAAGGCTTTGGTCAAAGAGCAGCAGAGAAGGATTTAAACCTTCCTCCCCTCCCAGCTGCTGCTGCTGCTGCTTCCCTCAATTCCCCTCCATCCATCTTGGAGCAGCTGGTCTCTCTTGGGGCAAATCAGGAGATACATTTGTAATTTGAAGATCTTTCTGTCTTTCTAAATGAGACAAAGGGTCTGTGAAATATCTCCTGGAGTTCTTCCTCCTATGGAGGGAGAGTTTGGGTGATCTCCAATGGATTCTTTTGAGCTTTCACTGATTTTTGTCCTTGCAGAAAGGCGTCAAGATGACTACAATGCAACACCAAGTGAGTGAATTGCCCTCTTTCTATGTAATCTCCAACTTAGAGCAGGGACCAGGGACACCATCAGTTGAGACGGGTGCATGTATGTATGTTTGCATGTGTTGCCTTCCTCTTCATGCTAAGAGTCAGGCTGGGGAAGATGGGCCCCTTTTCATTACAGCCAGGCTGTTCTTGGAAGTGGAGTCCTCAAGGAGAAACATCTGGGACAGGGAACCTTCAAGAAGATAAAGAGATCCAGCTGGTGGAAGGTCCCTCTGACTGAGAACAGGCTCTGTTTCCCACGTAGGCAGAAAGGAAAGGCTTGGCCAAATGGGAGTCAGAAGCTCCATAAAATTAGGGCTCCAAAGGGGGCATTTTGGGAGAAAAGGAGCTTTGGGGGATGCCAGTTGGATCTCCTCTTGGTCTCCCACCACAAGGCTCTCTGAGTACGAACTGGTTAGAAAAAGAAACTTTGGATCCATCTGTATATTTTTAGATCAGCTCTGCCTTCTGGCTTTATATACATATATAAATATACATATCTGGCTTTATATACATATACATTTTAAGCATTGTTTCTGATGCCTTTTAGCCAAAGCAGTTTCGTTCAAACTCTCTCCGTGTATTTGGGAGTCTTTGATTGTATGAGAGAGAGAAAGGGAGGGAGGGAGCTGGAATCAGAAAGAGCTGAGCTTTTCCACCTATAAGCCAAGAGAGCGACATTCTCACCCTCTTTTTCTTCCTTTCTTTTCCAGCAAGTGACAAAAGATCCAGCAGTTCAGACCAGGGTAAGTTGGAGGGAGCTGCTGCATGAGCCATTCTCTCCCTTTGCAAGACTTTGGGTGGATGAAGGGATGAAAAGAGGGAGTGGCAGGGGTGGGATGCTATCAGTTCGCCCCAGTTCTATAGAACCGGTAGCTCTGAAGAGCAGCAGACACCGAACCGGTTCAGTTCGGTGTCTGCTACTCTGTTTGGTCACCCATTCGCACGGGCTCTTGGCTGTCCTTTATTTCCTGCTTTTTCATCCTTAGCTGCTTTGCCCAGCACCACTGAGGTTGAAAAAGCAGGAAAGGAGTTTGAAGCGCTTCGCACCTGCATGCACTTGTCAGCTGTCTGGCCAGCACAGCTGATCTTTTTGGGAAGCGGTCTACACACACATGCAAAACGCTCTCTCACCAGGGATGGGATTCTATCTGCCAGAGAACCGGCAAATTGCACCACTGGCTGGCCCTGCCCCGCCCACTCACTCCTTACCTGGCATGCATGCCATCGAACTTGCCTCTAAGTTGCTATTTTTCCTTTCCCCCAACCATCAGCTGTTCTGCTGTGCTGGGAGATTTAGATTAGCTAGAAAGCAGGATCATTGCTAATTTAAAAGCAGAGCTGAACCTTCCTTAGGACGAAAGCTTCTATTTTTCAATGCATATTCAGGTAGCTGATGGGATCAGCAAGGTTTAAGTACCGCTTATCATCCTTGCACAAACGGGGCAGCAGAGAGCACGAACGCCGCCACTGAACAGTATTTGAGATGCTACATATCATACGAACAAAATGACTGGGTGGATCTATTACCATATGCTGAAATAGCGTATAATAATACTGTACATAGTAGTACTGGATATTCCCTGTTTCAAATTGTACATGGTACTGAATTTGTTCCAATACCAGAATGGCCACATAAACACCAGGAACTAGGTACAGTGAACACTTGGTCAGACAGTATAAAAAGTATATGGAAGGCAGTACAAGTAGCATTAAACAAAGCACAAACAGAATATAAAAAACAAGCAGATAAAAAATGATCCTCACAAATCCAACATAAGGTGGGAGATTGGGTATAACTGTCAACTAAATACATAAATCCAGGGTTAACTAGTAAAAAACTAGGCCCAAAATATATAGAACCTTTTTCAGTGAGTAGGATAATAAATCCTGTTACTGTACGTCTCCATTTACCTTCCCAATTCAAGCGAATTTATCCTGTTTTCCATATCAATTTATTGAAACCCGTCGATATGACTAGACAAAACCAAAGACTGCAAACACCAGGTCCAGTTCATGATGATCATTACAAAATTGTGAAATCCTTGATTCCGCCATAGAAGAACTTTACAATATTTGGTTCGATGGCGTGGTTACCCTATCACGGATGCCTCGTGGGTCCCTTGTTCGGCGTGTTAGCACCTCAGTTATGAAACAGATTTCATAAATTTCCCAGAAAGCAGGTGGGAGAGATGAGATAAATTAAGTGTGGGATATTCATTGTATTCTTTATGTTGCAGACAACATCACGGTAGAGGTGGCACCCTGTCAGGCTTCAACGTTTCCACCCTCACCATGAAGCCCGACATTAACTGAACTGCATGTCGGCTAGGTTGATGAATGACAGCGAGGTCGTTGATAAGAACAGCAAAAGCTAACATGCAGAAACCGAAAGCAAGTGATGAATTCCAGTCGAAATGAAGGATTGTTATGTCGACGCATGCTGGCTGTTTGCAGAACATTAGAACTTAGACAAATAATCAATATACTGAGTGTAGCATTCAACACTGGTTATTTATGGGTTGCCATTTATGGATTTTCATGATTTAGAAAAATGGATCATGAAATCAATTGCAGTCAGGCTGCTATCTCCTTAAGAATTGCACATTTTTTGTAAGTTTGCCAAAATGGTTGCTGAAAATAAATGATTTCTTTTCCTCTTACCTCAGTTGCTGCATGTTTGGGGCGAATTGAATTAAGAGGATTTTACCCCCTGGTTGATCAGAGACCCGATTCCAGTTTCACTTTGAGTGGGAGGAAGGGGAGAAACTAAGACAAAACATGGAAGGAGCAAGAACTGGGAGGGCTCCTGTGTGCTCCTTTGGGGAGGAGGCAGCCATTTTGTTTCTGTGTCCAGAGGTTTCTCCAGCATCACCAGCTTATCTGCTGTAAAATGGCCATTTGGTCTTGGCTTGGTGGTTGCAGCAACAGAGGCTGCTTTCCCCTCAATTCCTCCTTTGCCTCAGGCTGTTGGCCAAGTGGCTGATCTCTGGGCCTCACCCAGGGGCCCTTGGAGACAAGAGTTCAGTGACAGGCTGGAGCCATCCTGGTCCCCTTGCAGGAGGGCAGCTTCTGCTTCTGAGAGATCCTCTCTGGGCTCTGTAGGTTCCCAATATGGCCCAAGAATAGGAGACCCCAGATGTATGAGAAGATGCCCCCATATTACAGGGGATGCTTTGGGGCCACAGAGGAATGAAAAGGAGGGGGTCTGTCCTCCCCGAATAGCCATCTTTGAAAGCTTAAAAGTAAACTTGAAAACATTTTGAGAATTCAGTGCATATTCCAGCCTCTTCTACGATTCAAAACTCTTAGAAATTTATTTCTTAATTAGAATCTATGACCGCCCAGCTGAGATAAGTGGCTCTGGTCAGCCAACATACTAAAAATATCAATACAAGAACAAAAGACATGAAATATAACGCACAAAAGGAAAATGAGCACCAAGGATAAACCAGTCAGCCACAAATTCATTCAATTTAGTCTACAGGGAGTCCTCAACTTACAACAGTTCATTTAGGACAGGGATGGCTAACCTTTTCGGCACCGAGTGCCCAAAGAGCATCGTGCACATCCCCAAAATCCAGTGCGTGCATGTCCCCCACACATCACGTCCTGCCTCTGGCGCATGTGTCCCTGTGCATGTGCCCCACCCCCCTGCATGCACCCCTCCTCCCACGCATGCGTGGCAAACACCTGAAGACCAGCTGGCCAGCGGGGCGCATCGCATGTGTGGTGGACCTGAGCTGAGGTGATGGCTTGCATGCCCACAGAAAGGGCTCTGCTTGCCACCTCTGGCAGGCGTGCCATAGGTTCGCCATCACGGTTTAGTACCTCCTTCGGTGGTATGTAATAATAAAATAAATCATGGCCTCCCTGAGGTCCACGAGGCAAAAAAAAAGGAGTGTGGGGTGCTGCAAAGAAGGAGGAGGAAGAGGAAGAGGAAGAGGAAGGAGAAGAAGAAGGAGAAGCAGCAGCAGCAGCCACGCCACCCAGTCACATGGCCATTCCCACCTAGCCAACAGAATTTTATTTATTTGATTTGTCAATCGCTACGAGATAATAGGATAATAATAAGTAATAATAAGTATAAATGAGTAAGAATACAGGAAATAAGCACAAATAAATGGGGACAATAGGACAGGGACGGAGGCACGAGGGTGCCTTTCAGTAAGTGAAATTTCAGTCAGTGAAATGGAAATAAAGATGAACTGTGAAAAAAGAAAAGAGAAATTTTGGCTTTCCAACTGTGCTGGGAAAATGGTTGACATATAAGTTGGGCAAAAAAAAAAAGCAACTAAACTTTAACTGTCAAAAGGAGAGACGAACTTAAATTTAAAATGGAAGAAGAACAAGTTAAAGAAACAATGATTGCATGGGGAAAAATTTTGGATATGGGATTGATTTAGAGAAATGGGAAAAGTTATGGTCCCAGAATTACAAAATGACAATTTCAACTGCTTATAAAGAAAATTTGTGTAAGATGTTTTACAGGTGGCACTTACCCCGAGAATTGCAAGAATGTTTAAGAACAAATCGGATAAATGTTGGAAATGTCATCAGATACCTGGAACATATTACCATATGTGGTGGACATGTTCGGATGCAAAAAGATATTGGACTAAAATCCACACGTGGTTGGAAAAAATGATACAACAACACATAGACTTGAAACCAGAAATATTTTTATTGGCAATTATACCAGATATCTACAATAAAGAGTTGAAATATTTGATTGTAAATGTTTTAACAGCAGCTAGAATTGTATTTGCTAAAAATTGGAAGAATGATAAAATACCTATGCAGGAGGAAGTGATTAAGAAAATTATGGACTGTGCTGAAATGAGTAAATTGACATTTGAAATCAGAGAACAAGAAGATAAACAATTTTACAAGATATGGGATTTGTTTTATCAATGGTTGGCTAAAAAGTCCTGGTAAGGTAATAGATTATATAACTTTGTAATAGAAATATAATAGATTGATATAAAATATAATCTAGACATATATAACCATTGGATGAAAGTATAACAAATTTTAGATCCAAAATATATCTCGTATATATGATGAAACTAATAGTTTAGTTGTATATAAGCAATAATTGATAAATACATAAGAATGTCTTGTTGATAATATGAGAATTCTTTTTTGATAAACTGTGAGTGATGACTATGAAAGGATAACACAAAAGATCTGTAATCAACTGACACGCTGTATGTACATATGGAAGATGGTTTTTTATGTTTTGTATGTCCTGTTGGTCTGCCTTAAAATAAAAAACTTTTTCAAAAAAAGGAGAGACGAACGGAGATCCTATTGGTCATTGCCTAGCAGCAGATTAAAAATTCCAATGAGTGACAGTTGGCTGCAGCCTATAGAAGAGGTTGGGCTGGTTCAGTTCTCTCTGCTGGAAACAACATTTAGCTCAGGTGTGTATATAATGTCACTCCTGAACCTTGGACCCTTCCATCTACTGACAACCTTAAGCTGGCTCTTGGACCTTGGTCCGACTTTAAATATCTCTTGTAAGCTTCTCTTTAAAAAACATGTTTTGCAGGCAAAGCTTTGCTTTGGCTGGCATTCCTGGAGACATTTCTATTGCCTGAAAATAAAACTGATATAGATATAAAATACAGAAAAACGTGGGATAGGCAGGAGAGACCTTATACTGAATGGTCTTCAAACTTGGCAAGTTTAAGACTTGTGGACTTCAACTCCCAGAATTCCTGAGCTAACATGACTGGAGGAGGAATTCTGGGAGTTGAAGTCCACAAGCCTTAAAGCTGTCAAGTTTGAAGACCCCTGCCTCATACCATCCCTATCAAAGGGTCCATTTTTGAACATCTCCAGTGATGGAGCACCTACCAACTCCAGGAAGCAAGCTATCCCATGGACAAAGTGTTCTCAGGGTCCCTTCACTGCACCTTTACACACACACACACATGCCAGCCGCAAATAATCCTGCTTTCCTCAGCCTCACAGTCCTGCCCCTCCCGTCCCCCACCCCAAGATTTCCTGATGTGACTCTCGCTTTTCGCACCTGTTGAGCCTGGACGTCTGCCAAGCAACTATGACGACATGGGGATTTTTTTTATTGGTTGAGCTTGGCCAATATCCAGCCAGCTCTGCAGTGTTGCTCTGTTGAGCAAAGGGAGAAGCTTTCTGTTTGTCTGTGAGTTCCGGGAAGCGGGGCGCAGGTTTGAGGATCGCGGCCAGAATGGCTCTGCACTCTGCGCCCCTCTTGCTCCTGCTGTTGGTGGCGGTGGCCCTGCGGGAGAGCTGCTTTGGTGAGTCCCTTTGGGGGTCTGGAGGGGGGTTTCCGCCCCTTTTAACTGCCACGGAAACTTTCTCTCTCCTACCCCGCCCGCTCTGCAAAAGGTAATATATACCCAGAAAGAGAATCCTGATTCAGTCCTCTTTTTAGTCCGCTCCCCCTCCTCCTCTGGCCACTTTGATATGCCCCAAAGCTGCTGCTCTTCCTCCCCCCGCCCGCAATCCAGGAGAGCCCCACTGGGATCAGGACAAAGGTGGCTCCTCCAGGTGTCTGTCAGGTCTACCTGGGAAGACCCAAAGCGCAATCCTTTCCCTGTTTCAAAGCGGAGGTTGTTGGAAAGCGGGATGGGGTCAATTCACAACCTCCTGGCTGCCTTCGCAGAGCCCCTCCGCCTGGGTCCTCTTTCCTGCCTTTAGCAGTGTTGAAAGAAATATCCTTCTGGGTTCAGTTCCAAGTGGGGAAAAAGACACTGGAAACATGGAGGCTGCTTGGAAAGTTTAATGGTGAACAGGACCACATGGTCTGGAGCTCCAGAGAAAGATGATCACATGCTTCAAGGAGATCAAGGAAAAAAGGGCTGAGGTGCTGAGAGTGCCTGGGTTTTATGTCCTCAGCTGGGATTTGAATTGGAGCTTGTATTCTAATTGGTTGTCAGACTCCCATGAGGGGCAACTCTGTAGGCTGTCCTGAGTTCCAGGCTTGGTTGACCCTTGCTGGATGATTTATGCCCTTAAAAGGGCTTTTGGCAATTGCTATAGCTTTTACCTGGAGATCTTTCTTATGTTTACTGGACATGTTTACTGGACCCGTGCCCTTCCTGGTTGGTTTATACCTCCAGGGAGGTCACGTGCGGCTGGCTCCGGGCAGTTGTCAACGCTTCGTTAAGGGAGGGGACGTTCCCTACCGCTCTGAAAGAGGCGGTGGTGAGGCCCCTCCTGAAGAAGCCTGCCCTTGACCCAGCTGTGTTGAACAACTTTCGTCCACTCTCCAACCTTCGTTTTTTAGCGAAGGTTGTTGAGAGTGTGGTGGCTCAGCAATTGCCACTTTTCCTGGAGGAAGCGGACTACCTGGATCCGTACCAATCGGGTTTCCGACCCGGGTACAGCACGGAGACAGCATTGGTCGCGCTGATGGATGATCTCGCTAGGGCACGGGACAGGGGTTTGTCCTCTGTCCTAGTCCTGTTAGATCTCTCAGCGGCTTTCGATACCATCGACCATGGTATCCTATTGCACGTCTCGGGGGTTGGAAGTGGGAGGCACTGTTTCACGGTGGTTCTCCTCCTACCTCTCGGGACGTTCGCAAACAGTGTTGGCAGGGGGGCAGAGGTCGACTCCAAGGTACCTCACTTGTGGGGTGCCGCAGGGCTCGGTCCTCTCACCCCTGCTGTTCAACATTTATATGAAGCCGCTGGGTGAGATCATCCGTGGCTTTGGGGTGAGTTATCATCAGTATGCTGATGATACTCAGCTATACATTTCCACCCCAGGCCACGTCAGCGATGCTCTCTCCGTGATGTCCCGCTGTCTGGAAGCGGTACGGATCTGGATGGACAGGAACATGCTTCGACTCAATCCGGCCAAGACAGAGTGGCTGTGTGTACCGACATCCCGGTCCAGTTTTGAGGTTCCATCTTTGCTCATGGGGGGGGAGGTGTTGCCCCCCGTGGACAGGGCACGGAATCTGGGGTCCTCCTGGATTCACGGCTCAAATTGGAGGAGCAAGTGGGGGCCGTGGCCAGGGGGGCCTTTGCCCAGATCCGGCTGGTTCGCCAGTTACGCCCATTCCTGGACCAGGATGCCCTGCGCACGGTCACTCAGGCCCTCATTATCTCCCCGCCGACTACTGCAATGCTCTCTACCTTGGACTGCCCTTGCGTACCCTTGCTTCAGCTGGTGCAGAATGCGGCCGCGCGGGTTGTGATGGGAGCTTCCCGATACTCCCATGTTACACCCTCCTGCGCGACCTGCATTGGCTTCCGTTGCCCTCGGTGAGATTCAAGGTCTTGGTATTAACATTTAAAGTCCAACAGGGCACGGGTCCAGGTTATTTACGGGAACGGCTCCTCCCAATATCAAATGCTAACCGCCCTGTAAGGGCACACAGGCGGGTCTCCTCGGGTGCCGCCTGCGACACAATGTCGCTCGACCGGGAGGGCCTACTGTGGCGGCCCCACTTTGTGGAATCTTCTTCGCTTGAGCTCGTCTGGCTCCCGATCTCGCACCTTCCGCCATGATTTGAAAACCTGGCTCTTTTACAGTCTGGGCTGTGCTGATTCTCGGGTTGGGGTCAGTTGGGGATTTTAAATTTTAATTCGCTTAATTGTTTAATTCTTTTTAAATTAATTTATTTATTGTTGTATTTATTGTAAGCCTCTTCGGAGAGGCTGCATATAAGTCGAATAAATAAATAAATAAATAAATAAATAAATAAATAAATAAATAAATAAATAAAGTATTCTGGCCCAGGCCTTAATGGCCCACCCATTAACAAAGGTGGGGGTGAGATTCTGCTTCTGGGTTTCTACTCTTTTTAAAGGAAATATTCTGCCTTTTTAAATATTTACTAGAATATTTCACTTTTCTAGGAGGGTTGGGTGCTAACTTCCTACAGCAGACTGGGTGGCCTTTGTGGCTTTGGTGCTGGGAGGATTCAGCCCGTTTCTAGGAACACCTGGGTGTTATTTGCAAACTGGGAGGCTGTTGCAGTGGAGCGACTGGGTGAAGGTTGCAGTGTGAAGGCCACCAGAGGGTCGGAGTTTAGAGAGAAACCAGGTGGGGTTTCCTGCTGCTTTTGAGCTTCTGGGGATGGAGCCCCCCCTTCTTCCTGTGGGGCCCCTGCAGCCTCCATGGGGCAGAGACTAAGCAATGCAGAAGGGGGGTGTTGATGGAGGCCTTGCTGGAAGGGGGAAGGGCACAATTGCTTCTTCGTTTAGAAAATTTTTCATTGCCGCCTATTCGCACATGACGACTCAAGGCGGCTTACAGGAATAGAAAAACTTCATTTATAAAAAATAGAACTAACAGAAGAAAATAATCAAATAATAGAATAGCCCCAACCCCATCCCGGCAACAACACATCACACAAGATTGCCTCCAGAAGTTGTGGATGCTCTGACATTGGAAGTTTTTAAAGAGATTGAACCAACATCTGTCTGAAAAAGGTATAGCGTCTCGTGCCTGAGCAGGGGTTGGACTAGGAGCGCCAAGATCCAACTCTGTTATTTTGTTATCGGTAACCACTTTTAGACCCTCCTTATACAACATCTGCATAACCAGATTTAACCAGCTAGGAAGGGTGTGGATCTGAGGAGCAAATAGCCGAGCTCACAGCTCTCTGCACTTCCTCCAGTCCAACAGATTCAAACTATTCGCAGATAACGGGGCAAGACTGCTCCCTAGTCATCCCCCCTGACCTGCAACAAAGCCATTGTCCAACTGAGAAAGAATCTGAGTGACTTTTCTCTGACAGATGTTGAGACGTTTCCTCTGCACAGCCCTGAAAGAGATCTCCAAGCCCTCCTTGCCAGAGAGAGCTCATGTCACTTAAAGCAGGGTCACAAGACAAGCGGATGCAGTGATGTAATGATGCTTCTCCCCCCCCCCCGTTGTCATTTAATTTGTTATCATTTAATTTTTCGTTCAATAGAGGGGGGAAATTATTAAATACGCCATCAATAATTATACTATCTATACTGAAAGTTAGATAACATCAAACTAAATTTCATTAATGCTTTCCCTCCCCTTCCTCTCTCTTCCCCAACCTCCCTGCCCTCCAACCCTTCAGGCCCTCCAGAAGATGCTCCTTTGTCCCTCAGTCGCTCCCTCTTTCACCCTCTGCTTCTGCTTTCTCTCCCATCATCTCCCCCTTCATTTCCTCCTTCCATCTCTGCCCCCTGCCCCCAGATCTCTTCTTCTTTCTTCTTTCCAGGTCTGAAAATGGGGCCTTCAGGGCCCCATATAGCATCAGGGCCCTTGACCGAATCCCCCTAACTCTCCCCCTCTGGGTCCCTTCCAGGCAGCTCCTCCCACTCCCTGAAGTATTTCTACACTGCCATCTCGGAGCCCAGTCAGAAGCAGCCTGTTGTTGCTGCTCTGGGTTATGTGGATGGTCAGATCTTCAGAAACTACGACAGCATCGGGCAGAGAATGAAGCCTCTAGTCCCCTGGATAGAGAAGGTGGGGCAGGAGGACCCCCAGTACTGGGACAGAGAGACCCGGAATTTTCGTGTCTATCAGGAGCTGTTCAGAGGACACCTGGAGAACCTGAAGACTCTCTACAATCAGAGCGAAGGTGAGTGATGGGTCTGGTGGGTCCCTTCAAAGGAAAAGGCTGCCTCTACACCTTTTAAAAAGTCTTTTTTATATGCTTATTCTTTTTTCTTCATCAATCTAAGATTGCCCTTGCCTCCATAGCTGACATTTTCTTTCAACTGCAGTTAATGAAAACGTGTTTATCTGTCTGAATGTTGATACTGATGTGGATATTGATATAAACTGAGGTAAAAGAGACCAAAATCTCTCCTTCCCCAAAAGTTGGAGGCCTGACCTGCTGTGGGGAGGGAATCACCCCACCCCAAAAGGCTATTGCTGAGCACACTGGGTTGCATCCCAAAATTGTAAGCCACCCTGAGTCTCCGGAGAAGGGCAGCATATAAATGTAATTAAAAAAAAGGAAGTGGATCCTAATGAGATCCTGGGGGAAGCAGGTCCTTGTCCTTCTGTTTGTTTCCACCCGAGAGAAATGAGGGATCAAGTAGAGATCTACCTGGGGAGACTAGATCCCTTTCGTTCTCCCCCTTTTTGGAGGGATGAGTGGGGCCCACATGCCAAGAGCTTCTTCCCATCCTCCAGTTGGAAGGAGAGGCCAGGGAGCCCAAATGGGGTGGTGGGCTCTTGGAGGGGGGGCTCAGGGCCACTTCCAGGATCCTCCCAGTCTTGATGGGGAAAGAGAGAAAAGAAAGGATCCTCCATTTGGGGCCCTTCTAGAGTCTCTCAGAGCCATCATGGCTTCCCATTCTTGGTCCCTCAGGCTGAACTCCTGCACTGCCCTCTTGGTGGGGCTGCCCTGGAGGGGGGAAGCTCTTTCTTCAGCAGCCCCCATTCTGCCATCTTTGGGGACAAGATTCACTTTCAGGAACCTTATTTGGGGGCTGCAAGGAAATGTGTGTAAAGATAGGCTGCTTTTGACTGAGGTAAACCTTCTCCACAAACAGGAGCCATTTTCCCTCCTTTCATCACACAAACATGCAGCCCCAATTCTTCGCCCTTTCCTTCCCCATCCACTCCAGGCAGACCCAGAGCTCTGCCAGTCCTGCCCCTGATCCCCCAGGATCCTCCTTGATCCCTCCAGGCCCCCTACTGGCCTCCCAGGGGAGAGCTGGACCCAGAGGGCTCCCCTGGTGGAGGAAGGAGGAAGGAGGCCCAGAGTGGAGGAGCCTCCTTTCCAGTCTAAACAGCCCCAAAGGTCCCAACCTTTCCTCAAAGGGAGGCTGCTCCCACCCTCCCATCGCCTCAGTCGCCTCCTCTGGACCTTCCCCAGCTCCCTCCAGTCCTTTTCTAGGGTCTTTTGACCAGAAACGGCAGACAATATTCAGATGTGGTGGCATCCTTTTTATATATATAAATATTTTATTGATTAAATTATTAAAACATTGGACACGGTGTGATTGTCCTGGCATTCATTTTTGCCATACATACTATAGTATATGATACATATCTTATATACATTTATACAGTTATCTCCATAGTCTTATCTGTCTTATTCCATTGTGCTTATTTACATAACCTCAATTATCCACTCTATAAATCTATTCATTTTTACTCTGGGTCCCTCCTTTCTGTTCCCACCATTGGTAAAATTTACTCCATATCTTGTGATATTCTGTCTCATCTTTGTTTTTCAATTCCAGAGTCAGTCTATCCATTTCAGCACACATCAATATTTTCCTTACCACCTCACCTTCATCAAGGGTTTCTCCATTTCTCCAATGTTGAACAAAAACCATTCTTGCTGCTATAATAATATGTACTATTAAATAGGTCACCTCTTTACTATATTTCTCTGTCATAATTCCTTATAAAAACTTTACATCCTTGATTTATGTAAAGGGTTTATTATGACATTAGCCTCTGTTTTGAATACTAATTTAATGATCACTGACATCCTGTTGGTCTTTTTAATTTTTACATGTAATTTTTACTAAAACTTTTCAACAAGATGGTAAAAATTAATAGAAAGTAATAAAAAGTAAAGATGGGAAAGAAAATCAAAGAAAAAATGCACAAAAGGAAAACCAGTGGAAGAAAATCAGTAAAGAAAAATGACACAAGTAGTGGCTTCTGATATTCTTCACAGCAGTTCTAAATATAAATATATTTTAGCCTCTCTAAAACAGACTTTCTGAACCTTTTGACCCTGGAGGAACCCTTCAATTAATTTTCAGGCCTCAGGGAAGCCCTAAGGATCCAGGCTTAAAGAAAGAATAGAACTGTTTTATGCATAGCTCTGTAGAGATACATTAACAGTGTTTCTACACTAAGAATAAAAATGAAACTTGCCTTTCAGTTGAATCCCTGTGCTTTTTGCTGCACAAATATTCAGTTCTGTGCCAAACTTGAGAAGCACATTTAGGTTTCATCTTCAAGTGAAATAAAACAATTTGTCTTTGCTTTTGATGTTTCTGAAATAAGACAGAGCTTGTTCTCAGAAGTTGAAAACAGCAGCCAAATATTTGGTGCCATCCTGTGAATGGCAGGAGATTCTTCTTGGGCAGAAATCCAGAACTATTTTTCCCATGGGGAGATCAGGAATCTCCTCTCGGGGCAGGATCGGATTCAGCTCACAAGGATCTTCCTCTTCCTCCAAAGGGAAGTTCTCAGGCTGAGCAGAAGATGCAGAGAAAGGATCCCTCACCCGTCATTCCTGGGTGTGGAAAGGGAGGGAAAGGACTGGTCAGTTTAGTTCAATTGTACTTACAGGTGGTTTCCCCTTAGATTTGAGAGTTTCTGATGTCCTTCTCAAGGCCAAACAGAAGTAGAAATATTTCAAGATTTCCTTTTGGTTTTTCAAACATTCAGTTTTCTTTTAAACAAGATTTGCTCACTTGAAGTTGAAACATCTTCTGCAGGGCCTTGCAGAGCCTGTATATTTCAAAATTCATTTCAAAGGTCAATTACCCTTTGGGTGTCCAGATCAGACTGGGCCACTTGCAGCAGTTGCTAAGGGAAATAGTCCTTATTGGCCCTTTGAGGCTTCATTCTCACATTGCACTAAACCATGGTTTGTTTCTGGTTAGCTCAAAGTCAGGAACCAGTGCTTCAGTGAAGAGTTTATTTGTGACACAAGCACAATGGACCGATTTGGCTGGGCTGCAGCTGCTACTTCAGCCAGCAGCCGCAGTTCCAGCCAATCAGAGTGCAGGGTTTTCCCGCACTTTTTAAACTAATCATTTCTGACATTTTACAAGAACAGTTCAAACTTAACCAATGACATTCAAACCTACATACATAGCAGTTTGTTTCTGGTTAGCTCAAAGTGGGAACCAGCCTTTGTGACTTGGTGCTATTTGTGAACACAGAGCATGATTTATGGTCACAGGGATCCCTGCAAGCTTTTTGGCAGATCGACCAGATCCTCTTTCAG
>SOZL01001854.1:555021-588868 GCA_009733165.1 Naja naja | reverse complement strand
TTTAATCAATAAAATATTTATATATATAAAAAGGATGCCACCACATCTGAATATTGTCTGCCGTTTCTGGTCAAAAGACCCTAGAAAAGGACTGGAGGGAGCTGGGAAGGTCCAGAGGAGGCGACTGAGGCGATGGGAGGGTGGGAGCAGCCTCCCTTTGAGGAAAGGTTGGGACCTTTGGGGCTGTTTAGCCTGGAAAGGAGGGTCTCCTCCACTCTGGCTGCTTCCCTCCTTCCTCCACCAGGGGAGCCTCTGGGTCCAGCTCTGTTCCCCTGGGAGGCCTGTAGGGGCCTGGGGAGGATCCTGGGAGCAGGACTGGCAGAGCTCTGGGTCTGCCTGGAGTGGATGGGGAAGGAAAGGGCGAAGAATTGGGGCTGCATGTTTGTGTGATGAAAGGAGGAAAATGGCTCCTGCTTGTGGAGAAGGCTTTACCTCAGTCAAAAGCAGCCTATCTTTACACATTTCCTTGCAGCCCCCCAAATAAGGTTCCCTGAAAGTGAATCTTGTCCCCCAAAGATGGCAGAATGGGGGCTGCTGAAGAAAGAGCTTCCCCCCTCCAGGGCAGCCCCACCAAGAGGGCAGTGCAGGAGTTCAGCCTGAGGGACCAAGAATGGGAAGCCATGATGGCTCTGAGAGACTCTAGAAGGGCCCCAAATGGAGGATCCTTTCTTTTCTCTCTTTCCCCATCAAGACTGGGAGGATCCTGGAAGTGGCCCTGAGCCCCCCCTCCAAGAGCCCCTCCACCCCATTTGGGCTTCCCTGGCCTCTCCTTCCAACTGGAGGATGGGAAGAAGCTCCTGGCATGTGGGCCCCACTGCCCCTCCAAAAAAGAAGGGGAGAACCCAGGTAGATCTTAGTCTCCCCATTTCTCTCGGTGGAAACAAACAGAAGGACAAGGGACCTGCTTCCCCAGGATCTAATTAGACCCACTTCCTTTTTGGGGTGGGGATCAGTGATTCCCTTCCTCCCCACAGCAGGTCAGACCCTCCAACTTTTGGGGAAGGAGAGATTTTGGTCTCTTTTTACCTTAGTTTATATCAATATCCACATCAGTATCAACATTCAGACAGATAAACACGCTTTCATTAACTGCAGTTGAAAGAAAATGTCAGCTATGGAGGCAAGGGCAATCTTAGATTGATGAAGAAAAAGAATAAGCATATAAAAAGACTTTTAAAAGGTGTAGAGGCAGCCTTTTCCTTTGAAGGGACTACCCACCAGACCCATCACTCACCTTCACTCTGATTGTAGAGAGTCTTCAGGTTCTCCAGGTGTCCTCTGAACAGCTCCTGATAGACACGAAAAATCTCGGGTCTCTGTCCCAGTACTGGGGTCCTCCTGCCCCACCCTCTATCCAGGGGACTAGAGGCTTCATTCTCTGCCCTGTCGTAGTTTCTGAAGATCTGACCATCCACATAACCCAGAGCAGCAACAACAGGCTGCTTCTGACTGGGCTCAGATGGCAGTGTAGAAATACTTCAGGGAGTGGGAGGAGCTGCCTGGAAGGGACCCAGAGGGGAGAGTTAGGGGATTCAGTCAAGGGCCCTGATGCTATATGGGGCCCTGAAGGCCCCATTTTCAGACCTGGAAAGAAGAAAGAAGAAGAGATCTGGGGCAGGGGCAGAGATGAAGGAGGAAATGAAGGGGAGATGATGGGAGAGAAAGCAGAAGCAGAGGGTGGAAAGAGGGAGCGACTGAGGGACAAAGGAGCATCTTCTGGAGGGCCTGAAGGGTTGGAGGGCAGGAGGTTGGAGAGAGGAAGGGAGGGAAAGCATTAATGAAATTTAGTTTGATGTTATCTAACTTTCAGTATAGATAGTATAATTATTGATGGCGTATTTAATAATTTCCCCCCTCTATTGAATGAAAAATTAAATGATAACAAATTAAATGACAACGGGGGGGGGAGAAGCATCATTACATCACTGCATCCGCTTGTGTTGTGACCCTGCTTTAAGTGACATGAGCTCTCTGGCAAGGAGGGGATCTCTTTCAGGGCTGTGCAGAGGAAACGTCTCAACATCTGTCAGAGAAAAGTCACTCAGATTCTTTCTCAGTTGGACAATGGCAGGTCAGGGGATGACTAGGGGAGTCTTGCCTGTTATCTGGGAATAGTTTGAATCTGTTGGACTGGAGGAAGTGCAGAGAGCTGTGAGCTCGGCTATTTGCTCCTCAGATCCACACCCTTCCTAGCTGGTTAAATCTGGTTATGCAGATGTTGTATAAGGAGGGTCTAAAAGTGATTACAGATAACAAAATAACAGAGTTGGATCTTGGGGCTCCTAGTCCAACCCCTGCTCAGGCACGAGACGCTATACTTTTTCAGACAGATGTTGGTTCAATCTCTTTAAAACTTCCAATGTCAGAGCATCCACAACTTCTGGAGGCAATCTTGTGTGATGTGTTGTTGCCGGATGGGGTTGGGGCTATTCTATTATTTGATTATTTTCTTCTGTTAGTTTATTTTTATAAATGAAGTTTTTCTATTCCTGTAAGCCTTGAGTCGCCATGTTAATAGGCGGCAATGAAACATTTTCTAAACGAAGAAGCAATTGTGCCCTTCCCCCTTCCAGCAAGGCCTCCATCAACACCCCCTTCTGCATTGTTGTCTCTGCCCCATGGAGGCTGCAGGGGCCCCACAGGAAGAAGGGGGGGCTCCATCCCCAGAAGCTCAAAAGCAGCAGGAAACCCCACCTGGTTTCTCTCTAAACTCCGACCCTCTGGTGGCCTTCACCCTGCAACCTTCACCCAACCGCTCCACTGCAACAGCCTCCCAGTTTGCAAATAACACCCAGGTGTTCCTAGAAATGGGCTGAATCCTCCCAGCACCAAAGCCACAAAGCCCACACAGTCTGCTGTAGGAAGTTAGCACCCAACCCTCCTAGAAAAGTGAAATATTCTAGTAAATATTTAAAAAGGCAGAATATTTCCTTTAAAAAGAGTAGAAACCCAGAAGCAGAATCTCACCCCCACCTTTGTTAATGGGTGGGCCATTGCCTGGGCCAGAATACTTTATTTATTTATTTATTTATTTATTTATTTATTTATTTATTTATTTATTTATTCGACTTATATGCCGCCTCTCCAAGACTCAGGCTTACAATTAAAATACAACAATAAATTAATTAATTTAAAAAGAATTAAACAATTAAGCAATTAAAATTTAAAATCCCCAACTGACCCCCAACCCCGAGAATCAGCACAGCCCAGACTGTAAAAGAGCCAGGTTTTCAAATCATGGCGGAAGGTGCGAGATCGGAGCCAGACGGAGCTCAAGCGAAGAAGATTCCACAAAGTGGGGGCCGCCAATGAGTAGGCCCTCCCGGTCGACGCCAAGCAACATTGTGTCGCAGGCGGCACCCGAGAGACCGCCTGTGTGCCCTTACAGGGCGGTTAGCATTTGATATTGGGAGGAGCCATTCCTGTAAATAACCTGGACCCATGCCCTGTTGGACTTTAAATGTTAATACCAAGACCTTGAATCTCACCCGAGGGCAACGGAAGCCAATGCAGGTCGCAGGAGGGGTGTAACATGGGAGTATCGGGAAGCTCCCATCACAACCAGGCGCGATTCTGCACCAGCTGAAGCAAGGGTACGCAAGGGCAGTCCAAGGTAGAGAGCATTGCAGTAGTCGAGGCGGGAGATAATGAGGGCCTGAGTGACCGTGCGCAGGGCATCCTGGTCCAGGAATGGGCGAACTGGCGAACCAGCCGGATCTGGGCAAAGGCCCCTGGCCACGCCCCACTTGCTCCTCCAATTTGAGCCGTGAATCCAGGAGGACCCCAGATTCCTCTGTCCACGGGGCAACACCTCCCCCATGAGCAAAGATGGAACCTCAAAACTGGACCGGGATGGGTACACACAGCCACTCTGTCTTGGCCGGATTGAGTCGAAGCATGTTCCTGTCCATCCAGATGCGCGCTTCCAGACAGCGGACATCACGGAGAGAGCATCGCTGACGGCCTGGGGTGGAAATGTATAGCTGAGTATCATCAGCATACTGATGATAACTCACCCCAAAGCCACGGATGATCTCACCCAGCTGCTTCATATAAATGTTGAACAGCAGGGGTGAGGACCGAGCCCCGGCACCCCACAAGTGAGGTACCTTGGAGTCGACCTCTGCCCCCTGCCAACACTGTTTGTGAACGTCCCGAGAGGTAGGAGGAGAACCACCGTAAAACAGTGCCTCCCACTCCCAACCCCCCGAGACGTCGCAATAGGATACCATGGTCGATGGTATCGAAAGCCGCTGAGAGATCTAACAGGACTAGGACAGAGGACAAACCCCTGTCCCGTGCCCTAGCGAGATCATCCATCAGCGCGACCAATGCTGTCTCCGTGCTGTACCCGGGTCGGAAACCCGATTGGTACGGATCCAGGTAGTCCGCTTCCTCCAGGAAAAGTGGCAATTGCTGAGCCACCTCTCAACAACCTCGCTAAAAACGAAGGTTGGAGACTGGACGAAAGTTGTTCAACACAGCTGGGTCAAGGCAGGCTTCTTCAGGAGGGGCCTCACCACCTCTTTCAGAGCGGTAGAACGTCCCTCCCTTAACGCAGCGTTGACAACTGCCCAGCCGCACGTGACCTCCTGGAGGTATAAACCAACCAGGAAGGGCATGGGTCCAGTAAACATGTCCAGTAAACATAAGAAAGATCTCCAGGTAAAAGCTATAGCAATTGCCAAAAGCCCTTTTAAGGGCATAAATCATCCAGCAAGGGTCAACCAAGCCTGGAACTCAGGACAGCCTACAGAGTTGCCCCTCATGGGAGTCTGACAACCAATTAGAATACAAGCTCCAATTCAAATCCCAGCTGAGGACATAAAACCCAGGCACTCTCAGCACCTCAGCCCTTTTTTCCTTGATCTCCTTGAAGCATGTGATCATCTTTCTCTGGAGCTCCAGACCATGTGGTCCTGTTCACCATTAAACTTTCCAAGCAGCCTCCATGTTTCCAGTGTCTTTTTCCCCACTTGGAACTGAACCCAGAAGGATATTTCTTTCAACACTGCTAAAGGCAGGAAAGAGGACCCAGGCGGAGGGGCTCTGCGAAGGCAGCCAGGAGGTTGTGAATTGACCCCATCCCGCTTTCCAACAACCTCCGCTTTGAAACAGGGAAAGGATTGCGCTTTGGGTCTTCCCAGGTAGACCTGACAGACACCTGGAGGAGCCACCTTTGTCCTGATCCCAGTGGGGCTCTCCTGGATTGGGGGGGGAGGAAGAGCAGCAGCTTTGGGGCATATCAAAGTGGCCAGAGGAGGAGGGGGAGCGGACTAAAAAGGGACTGAATCAGGATTCTCTTTCTGGGTATATATTACCTTTTGCAGAGCGGGCGGGGTAGGAGAGAGAAAGTTTCCGTGGCAGTTAAAAGGGGCGGAAACCCCCCCCCCTCCAGACCCCCAAAGGGACTCACCAAAGCAGCTCTCCCGCAGGGCCACCGCCACCAACAGCAGGAGCAAG
Source organism: Naja naja (assembly GCA_009733165.1). Classification (NCBI taxonomy): domain Eukaryota; kingdom Metazoa; phylum Chordata; class Lepidosauria; order Squamata; family Elapidae; genus Naja; species Naja naja. The sequence continues at coordinate 583,405 of SOZL01001854.1, read as the reverse complement.
AGGGGCGCAGAGTGCAGAGCCATTCTGGCCGCGATCCTCAAACCTGCGCCCCGCTTCCCGGAACTCACAGACAAACAGAAAGCTTCTCCCTTTGCTCAACAGAGCAACACTGCAGAGCTGGCTGGATATTGGCCAAGTTCAACCAATAAAAAAAATCCCCATGTCGTCATAGTTGCTTGGCAGACGTCCAGGCTCAACAGATGCGAAAAGCGAGAGTCACATCAGGAAATCTTGGGGGGGGGAGGGAGGGGCAGAACTGTGAGGCTGGGAAAGCAGGATGATGGGCTTGTGTGTGTGTGTGTGTGTGTGTGTGTCTGAGAACACTTTGTCCATGGGATAGCTTGCTTCCTGGAGTTGGTAGGTGCTCCATCACTGGAGATGTTCAAAAATGGACCCTTTGATAGGGATGGTATAGGGGTCTTCAAACTTGACAGCTTTAAGGCTTGTGGACTTCAACTCCCAGAATTCCTCCTCCAGTCATGTTAGCTCAGGAATTCTGGGAGTTGAAGTCCACAAGTCTTAAACTTGCCAAGTTTGAAGACCATTCGGTATAAGGTCTCTCCTGCCTATCCCACGTTTTTCTGTATTTTATATCTACATCAGTTTTATTTTCAGGCAACAGAAATGTCCCCAGGAATGCCAGCCAAAGCAAAGCTTTGCCTGCAAAACATGTTTTTTAAAGAGAAGCTTACAAGAGATATTTAAAGTCGGACCAAGGTCCAAGAGCCAGCTTAAGGTTGTCAGCAGATGGAAGGGTCCAAGGTTCAGGAGTGACATTATATACACACCTGAGCTAAATGTTGTTTCCAGAGAGAACTGAACCAGCCCAACCTCTTCTATAGGCTGCAGCCAACTGTCACTCATTGGAATTTTTAATCTGCTGCTAGGCAATGACCAATAGGATCTCCGTTCGTCTCTCTTTTTTGAAAAAGTTTTTTATTTTAAGGCAGACCAACAGGACATACAAAACATAAAAAACCATCTTCCATATGTACATACAGCGTGTCAGTTGATTACAGATCTTTTGTGTTATCCTTTCATAGTCATCACTCACAGTTTATCAAAAAAAAGAATTCTCATATTATCAACAAGACATTCTTATGTATTTATCAATTATTGCTTATATACAACTAAACTATTAGTTTCATCATATATACGAGATATATTTTGGATCTAAAATTTGTTATACTTTCATCCAATGGTTATATATGTCTAGATTATATTTTATATCAATCTATTATATTTCTATTACAAAGTTATATAATCTATTACCTTACCAGGACTTTTTACCCAACCATTGATAAAACAAATCCCATATCTTGTAAAATTGTTTATCTTCTTGTTCTCTGATTTCAAATGTCAATTTACTCATTTCAGCACAGTCCATAATTTTCTTAATCACTTCCTCCTGCATAGGTATTTTATCATTCTTCCAATTTTTAGCAAATACAATTCTAGCTGCTGTTAAAACATTTACAATCAAATATTTCAACTCTTTATTGTAGATATCTGGTATAATTGCCAATAAAAATATTTCTGGTTTCAAGTCTATGTGTTGTTGTATCATTTTTTCCAACCACGTGTGGATTTTAGTCCAATATCTTTTTGCATCCGAACATGTCCACCACATATGGTAATATGTTCCAGGTATCTGATGACATTTCCAACATTTATCCGATTTGTTCTTAAACATTCTTGCAATTCTCGTCGGGGGTAAGTGCCACCTGTAAAACATCTTACACAAATTTTCTTTATAAGCAGTTGAAATTGTCATTTTGTAATTCTGGGACCATAACTTTTCCCATTTCTCTAAATCAATCCCATATCCAAAATTTTTCCCCCATGCAATCATTGTTTCTTTAACTTGTTCTTCTTCCATTTTAAATTTAAGTTCGTCTCTCCTTTTGACAGTTAAAGTTTAGTTGCTTCTTTTTTTTTCTTTGCCCAACTTATATGTCAACCATTTTCCCAGCACAGTTGGAAAGCCAAAATTTCTCTTTTCTTTTTTTCACAGTTCATCTTTATTTCCATTTCACTGACTGAAATTTCACTTACTGAAAGGCACCCTCGTGCCTCCCGTCCCTGTCCTATTGTCCCCATTTATTCGTGCTTATTTCCTGTATTCTTACTCATTTATACTTATTATTACTTATTATTATCCTATTATCTCGTAAGCGATTGACAAATCAAATAAATAAAATTCTGTGGGCGTGGCTAGGTGGGAATGGCCATGTGACTGGGTGGCTGCTGCTGCTTCTCCTTCTTCTTCTTCTCCTTCCTCTTCCTCTTCCTCTTCCTCCTCCTTCTTTGCAGCACCCCCCCCACGCTCCTTTTTTTTTTGCCTCGTGGACCTCAGGGAGGCCATTTTTGCGTATTTATTTTATTATTACATACCACCGAAAGGAGGTACTAAATCCGTGATGGCGAACCTATGGCACGCCTGCCAGAGGTGGCAAGCAGAGCCCTTTCTGTGGGCATGCAAGCCATCACCTCAGCTCAGGTCCACCACACATGCGCATGCGCCTCCCGCTGGCCAGCTGGTCTTCAGGTGTTTGCCACGCATGCGTGGGAGGAGGGGCACATGCAGGGGGTGGGGCACATGCACAGGGACACATACGCATGCGCCAGAGGCAGGACGTATGTGTGGGGGACATGCACGCACTGGATTTTGGGGATGTGCACGCATGCTCTTTGGGCACTCGGTGCCGAAAAGGTTAGGCATCCCTGTCCTAAATGAACTGTTGTAAGTTGAGGACTCCCTGTAGACTAAATTGAATGAATTTGTGGCTGACTGGTTTATCCTTGGTGCTCATTTTCCTTTTGTGCGTTATATTTCATGTCTTTTGTTCTTGTATTGATATTTTTAGTATGTTGGCTGACCAGAGCCACTTATCTTAGCTGGGGTCATAGATTCTAATTAAGAAATAAATTTCTAAGAGTTTTGAATCCGTAGAAGAGGCTGGAATATGCACTGAATTTTCGCAAAATGTTTTCAAGTTTACTTTTTAAGCTTTCAAAGATGGCTATTCGGGGAGGACAGACCCCCTCCTTTTCATTCCTCTGTGGCCCCAAAGCATCCCCTGTAATATGGGGGCATCTTCTCATACATCTGGGGTCTCCCTATTCTTGGGCCATATTGGGAACCTACAGAGCCCAGAGAGGATCTCTCAGAAGCAGAAGCTGCCCTCCTGCAAGGGGACCAGGATGGCTCCAGCCTGTCACTGAACTCTTGTCTCCCGAAGGGCCCCTGGGTGAGGCCCAGAGATCAGCCACTTGGCCAACAGCCTGAGGCAAAGGAGGAATTGAGGGAAAGCAGCCTCTGTTGCTGCAACCACCAAGCCAAGACCAAATGGCCATTTTACAGCAGATAAGCTGGTGATGCTGGAGAAACCTCTGGACACAGAAACAAAATGGCTGCCTCCTCCCCAAAGGAGCACACAGGAGCCCTCCCAGTTCTTGCTCCTTCCATGTTTTGTCTTAGTTTCTCCCTTCCTCCCACTCAAAGTGAAACTGCAATCGGGTCTCTGATCAACCAGGGGTAAAATCCCTCTTAATTCAATTAGCCCCAAACATGCAGCAACTGAGGTAAGAGGAAAAGAAATCATTTATTTTCAGCAACCATTTTGGCAAACTTACAAAAATGTGCAATTGTTAAGGAGATAGCAGGCTGACTGCAATTGATTTCATGATCTATTTTTCTAAATCATGAAAATCCATAAATGGCAACCTATAAATAATCAGTGTTGAATGTATCAAGCCTTTCTCTGCAACCATTGTCAAGGCTTTGAAAACACTTTTGCCAGGGAGTAAAAATTCTTCAAACATCCCTGCTAATTAGAGGTGATAGACCGTGTTTTTCTTTGCTGTCAATGTTGATAAAAAGTAGACCCAAAAGTAATCTAAAAACATTTTTATTTATAAAATAAGAAAACCTAACACGGAGCTACATGTTTGCAACTTACTCATACCAAGGCATATAGAAAAAACAAAGGAAAGATACAACGGAAGTTACAGGAAGTGAAGTATAAACTTTGTACACATGTGCAGTGGATCAAAACATCATGAGACTTTCTTATCTCATTACTATGGAGACAAGATAACATAGTGCTGGCTAGCAGACACCTGCTTGCTATAATATGAGCTTAGGAGCTGAAACAGACAAACAAAAAAAACGCAGTGACAGAATGCTACACTCGGTATATTGATTATTTGTCAAACTTTGTGTTATCAAATACTGTATATTGTCAAATAACTGTGCAGTAATCAATTAACAATGCATCAACTATTTTAGTGACAAAATCTCAGAATGCACATTTCTTCTTTTAGTAACAGTTTCATCGAAGATTACATTAAACAGATACACAAGGAAAAGAAAGAAAAGAAACCTCCACCTTTATCCCCAACAAGGAGAATGAAAATTAACAACTTATGAATCTGTCAGCCTTTCTAGGCAAGTAGGGATTTTAGGTATAAACCATGTTACTCAGTTTTGTAGAGTTAAGGTAATGGTTTATTTATAATACATCCCATCCAAGTCAGCGAAAAGAAAAAAATGTATGTATAAAGCCAGTGCTGAGAGCAACTGCCTCTCAGCACCTTTTATTGCAATAATCCACCCTACGTAATTAACCTAACATCCGCCCTCCTGGCTAATTCTCCCTTCCTCTCCATGCTCCTAATCGCATCTATTATCCCACTCCCAATTAGTGCAGCTCTAAACCACCTCCTCCTCCCGCAGCTATAGCCACCCTTTAGCAGTATTCAAACCAACTTCCCTTTTCTATTTTAAATGTTTCATCACAATCCCTCTAACAGTATTTGCTCCAGCTGGAGTTTCTTCCCACTACATTCCTATCTATCTATCTATCTATCTATCTATCTATCTATCTATCTATCCACCTACTCCCCCCTAATGTTCTCTAATGTTCTGCAAACAGCCAGCATCGTCGACATAACAATCCTTCATTTCGACTGGAATTCATCACTTGCTTTCGGTTTCTGCATGTTAGCTTTTGCTGTTCTTATCAATGACCTCGCCGTCATTCATCAACCTAGCCGACATGCAGTTCAGTTAATTCCGTGTCGGGCTTCATGGTGAGGGTGGAAACGTTGAAGCCTGACAGGCTGCCCCCTCTACCGTGATGTCGTCTGCAACATAAAGAATACAATGAATATCCCACACTTAATTTATCTCATCTCTCCCACCTGCTTTCGTGGGAAATTTATGAAATCTGTTTCATAACTGAGGTGCTAACACGTCGGAACAAGGGACCCACGAGGCATCCGTGATAGGGTAACCACGCCATCGAACCAAATATTGTAAAGTTCCCCTTCTATGGCGGGAATCAAGGATTTCGTCAATTTTGTAATGATCATCATGAACTGGACCTGGTGTTTGCAGTCTTTGGTTTTGTCTAGTCATATCGACGGGTTTCAATAAATTGATATGGAAAACAGGATAAATTCTTTTGAATTGGGAAGGTAAATGGAGACGTACAGTAACAGGATTTATTATCCTACTCACTGAAAAAGGTTCTATATATTTTGGGCCTAGTTTTTTACTAGTTAACCCTGGATTTATGTATTTAGTTGACAGTTATACCCAATCTCCCACCTTATGTTGGATTTGTGAGGATCATTTTTTATCTGCTTGTTTTTTATATTCTGTTTGTGCTTTGTTTAATGCTACTTGTACTGCCTTCCATATACTTTTTATACTGTCTGACCAAGTGTTCACTGTACCTAGTTCCTGGTGTTTATGTGGCCATTCTGGTATTGGAACAAATTCAGTACCATGTACAATTTGAAACAGGGAATATCCAGTACTACTATGTACAGTATTATTATACGCTATTTCAGCATATGGTAATAGATCCACCCAGTCATTTTGTTCGTATGATATGTAGCATCTCAAATACTGTTCAATGGCGGCGTTCGTGCTCTCTGCTGCCCCGTTTGTGCAAGGATGATAAGCGGTACTTAAACCTTGCGTTGATCCCATCAGCTACCTGAATATGCATTGAAAAATAGAAGCTTTCGTCCTAAGGAAGGTTCAGCTCTGCTTTTAAATTAGCAATGATCCTGCTTTCTAGCTAATCTAAATCTCCCAGCACAGCAGAACAGCTGATGGTTGGGGGGGGAAGGAAAAATAGCAACTTAGAGGCAAGTTCGATGGCATGCATGCCAGGTAAGGAGTGAGTGGGCGGGGCAGGGCCAGCCAGTGGTGCAATTTGCCGGTTCTCTGGCAGATAGAATCCCATCCCTGGTGAGAGAGCGTTTTGCATGTGTGTGTAGACCGTTTCCCAAAAAAAGATCAGCTGTGCTGGCCAGACAGCTGACAAGCGGTGCATGCAGGTGCGCAGCGTTTCAAACTCCTTTCCTGCTTTTTCAACCTCAGTGGTGCTGGGCAAAGCAGCTAAGGATGAAAAAGCAGGAAATAAAGGACAGCCAAGAGCCCGTGCGAATGGGTGACCAAACAGAGTAGCAGACACCGAACTGAACCGGTTCGGTGTCTGCTGCTCTTCAGAGCTACCGGTTCTATAGAACTGGGGCGAACTGATAGCATCCCACCCCTGCCACTCCCTCTTTTCATCCTTCATCCACCCAAAGTCTTGCAAAGGAGAGAATGGCTCATGCAGCAGCTCCCTCCAACTTACCCTGGTCTGAACTCTGGATCCTTTGTCACTTGCTGGAAAAGAAAGGAAGAAAAAGAGGGTGAGAATGTCGCTCTCTTGGCTTATAGGTGGAAAAGCTCAGCTCTTTCTGATTCCAGCTCCCTCCCTCCCTTTCTCTCTCTCACAATCAAAGACTCCCAAATACACGGAGAGAGTTTGAACGAAACTGCTTTGGCTAAAAGGCATCAGAAACAATGCTTAAAATGTATATGTATATAAAGCCAGATATGTATATTTATATATGTATATAAAGCCAGAAGGCAGAGCTGATCTAAAAATATACAGATGGATCCAAAGTTTCTTTTTCTAACCAGTTCGTACTCAGAGAGCCTTGTGGTGGGAGACCAAGAGGAGATCCAACTGGCATCCCCCAAAGCTCCTTTTCTCCCAAAATGCCCCCTTTGGAGCCCTAATTTTATGGAGCTTCTGACTCCCATTTGGCCAAGCCTTTCCTTTCTGCCTCCTTGGGAAACAGAGCCTGTTCTCAGTCAGAGGGACCTTCCACCAGCTGGATCTCTTTATCTTCTTGAAGGTTCCCTGTCCCAGATGTTTCTCCTTGAGGACTCCACTTCCAAGAACAGCCTGGCTGTAATGAAAAGGGGGCCCATCTTCCCCAGCCTGACTCTTAGCATGAAGAGGAAGGCAACACATGCAAACATACATACATGCACCCGTCTCAACTGATGGTGTCCCTGGTCCCTGCTCTAAGTTGGAGATTACATAGAAAGAGGGCAATTCACTCACTTGGTGTTGCATTGTAGTCATCTTGACGTCTTTCTGCAAGGACAAAAATCAGTGAAAGCTCAAAAGAATCCATTGGAGATCACCCAAACTCTCCCTCCATAGGAGGAAGAACTCCAGGAGATATTTCACAGACCCTTTGTCTCATTTAGAAAGACAGAAAGATCTTCAAATTACAAATGTATCTCCTGATTTGCCCCAAGAGAGACCAGCTGCTCCAAGATGGATGGAGGGGAATTGAGGGAAGCAGCAGCAGCAGCAGCTGGGAGGGAGGAAGGTTTAAATCCTTCTCTGCTGCTCTTTGACCAAAGCCTTTGAAAGGGGCAGAACTGGGAGGCCTCTCCCACTCAGGAGAAGACAGGACTGCCTGAATCTCAGGCTCAGCTGAATGGAGACTGGAGTCCCAGCGAAAGGCTGAAATCTCAGAGGGCTACAAAACAGGACAGAAGGAAGCCCAGAAGAAGCTCCCCAAAGGGGGTCCTTCCATCACCCCCCTCAAAAAACAAATACTTACTATACAATTTCATGATCCCAGGAATCACACGCCAGCAAGACCACCACCCAAAATGCAGCCGATGATGAGCCCCAGGTTTGATTCTGAATTGGTTGGTTCTGAATTGGGAGAAAGAGCAGATCATTTATGGAGAAGCTCAAACAATCTTCCCAATCAGGGAAGAGACCTAAAGAAGTGAAAGCTGGAAATACCCCAAATTCAAAACTCCATGGGCTCATTTTTGTGTCCTTCTCAAGGTAACATGAAGGCGCCTTGCTAAGCGTTGTTACAGGACGTTTCCACCTGACGCTGCCTTCTTCCCCCACCAGCCCAGCATGAAGGCAACTGGATTCATCTTTGCCCCCTTGTGACTCTCAGCAGCTTGCAACACAAAAACGTCACCAACACAATAACGTAAATAATGTAAATAATGTAATCCAAATTTGTTGAACAAAAACATTTTTGTTATTTTTATATGCTGCCCCAATAACTCCTGACTCTGAGTGGAACTGGGCAGATCTGTACGCTATTTTTTCCTCCATTTGAGTGTTTGCATTTTATTATTTAAAGTAAAATAGCTCATATCACCTAACCGTTTCTTTAAGTACACACTTTCTTTTCTTTGGCCAGTCCAGAAATAGCATAAAATTGTATTTTGTGATTCCAGAACTTCAGCATGAAAATGGAATAGGGTGATATTCAGCTTCTGGATGGTCCCACAAGTGGCAGAAATAGAATAACGGAATAACAGAGTTGGAAGGGACCTTGGAGGTCTTCCAGTCTGACCCCCTGCTCAAACAGGAGGCCCTAAACCATTCCAGACAAGAGGCTCTCCAGTCTCTCCTTAAATGCTTCCAGTGATGGAGCCCCCACAACTTCTGGAGGGAAGCCATTCCTCTCATTAATTGTCCTCCCTGTCAGGAAATTTCTCCTCAGTTCTAGGTTGCTTCTCTCCTTGTTGAGTTTCCACCCATTGCTTCTTGTCCTGCCCACAGGTGCTTTGGAGGATAGCTTGACTCCCTCTTCTTCGTGGAAGCCCCTGAGATTTTTTTATTTTATTTTATTTGAATTTATATGCCGCCCCATCTCCAAAGACTCTGGGCGGCTCACAACTAAAACATGAGACAATAAATACTTAAAAACAATTAAATTGAATTACAAGTCCAAATATAAACACTATAAAACCCTTAAAAAACCATCCCTCACCCAGGGGGGGTCACAGCCCGGGTTGGTCAAATAACCCGGTCTTTAGCTCACGGCGAAAGGTGCGGAGGTCAGGGGCCAGGCGGAGCTCCAAAGGCAGTTGGTTCCAGAGGTCAGGGACCGCGACAGAGAAGGCTCGTCGTCGGGGATATTGGAAAGTATCATGTCACCCCAAGTCCTTCTTTTCATTAAACTAGAAATGCCCAATTCCTGCAATTGCTCTTCATAGATTTTAGCCTCCAGGCTCCTAATCATCTTTGTTGCCCTTCTCTGCACTCTTTCCAGAGTCTCAACCTCTTTTCTATAACGTGGCAACCAAAACTGGATGAAGTATTCCATGTATGGTCTTACCAAGGCATCATACATTGGTGTTGCTTGGGGGAGGTTTGAGGAGGGAATTTTAAATTCCTCTTGCACAAATTTCAGGATTCCTATTGAATAGCAATCATGCCATTTATGATTTGATGCTTGCTAATAAACAACAACAAAAATAAAAGGAATATTTTATTCTGCCTATGATATCAGCTTAACAATTACATTTGAATATTTCTTGTGGTAATAATCATCAATAAAAAAATTGAATTTGAATTTTGCAACTTTGGAAGTCTAGTGTACGTTAAGGACACTTCTGAGCATATACAGAACTCTTTGAGAGTGAGGACTTTTTTCCTTGGGTTTTATGCTGAGTGTTAAGTATATGTACATAACGTAGTTGGGTTGACAATATATAAAGCACAAATACATATGTCTGTAGCTTTAAGGAAAAATACTCTAATGTATTATGCTGTGTTCTGGTTGGTTGAGTATGCTGCAAGTTACCATAAGAGGGAGCTATAGATCATGGTTTAACTCTCCCACTGAATCTCTCTCCCACTGAAGATCTCTCTTGATGCTGATACTGACTCTCTCTCTGACTGAATACTGACTGATACTAACTCTGTTTACTTTGATATTCTGTTGATATTGAAGATTATCTGTTGTATTATGGTTTGATATTTGTCTGCTGTAAAAGACATGAAAAGGGTAAGAAGACTTTATAACTGGATACTGCTGGACTGTTAAAACGTGTATGACCTGGACTGTTTATTGGACTGTGCTATTTCTTTGAGTAAACATTAACACAATTTTGTGTATCTCTGTGTGGCTGTGTATTTATTCATAACTGTTCTCATATCCGTTTCCATGTGCATATCCTTGTTACACAAGGGTTACTCTGCATATATCCTAACACTGAGCCTCAGGAATTCACATATCAGATCATAAAATAATGTGCAACTTCTTTCTTACAGCAGCAACACACAGTAACATTTTGACCTTTAAAGCAGGGAAGCCGCGTTAGTCTCTGATGGGAAAAAAATCAGATTTGGTAGCCTCTTTTCTGACTCCTGATGCATCAGTCCAGCCAGGAATGGGATTCAGTTTTTTTAACAACCGGTTCTGTGGGTGTGGCATAGTTGGTGGGTGTGGCTTGGTGGTCATGTGACTGGGTGGGCGTGGGCAACTCGACATCACTCATGTGAAGGGGCACTTCTCCTCGCCTGGCCTCTCATGACAGTGGGCATGATACAACGGTCATAAATGTGAAAAATGGTCATAAGTCACTTTTTTCAGTGTCATTGTAACTTTGAATGGTCACTAAATGAACTGTTGTAAGTCAAGGATTACCTGTACAAAAATACAAAAAGCTTCTTTGCTTGCAAAAGGCTGCCCTAAATACCAATCATGAGATTAAAAATACCTGCAGGCCGGAGTTACAAATCAGGCAGGGTGCCAGAGCACCTTGAGGAATTAAAATAGTTAAAATGCAGTAATAACTATCAGCAGCCAACTCTTGCTCATAAAATGAAATTCTTTAGCAGAGAGGTCATTTAAGCTCTCCAGAAAGAGCACACCCAGGAGAAGCCATCCTTAGATCCATTTGCACCACTTAAAGACACCAACTGGTCTCACTCACCTCACAAGATATCCTAAGGAAATCATCCAGATTTAAGGAAAGGTCACATGCCCCCCCAGAAAGGCAGTAAAAAAAATCAGTGCCAAGCTTGCATCCTGCCTCTTGGAAGTACACCCCAAAAGGACAATGCCAGATATCTCTAAAGCAGTGAAGGAAGACCCCCACTCCCCAGATAGAAAAAGAAACCATGAGGCAGGAAAAAATTCAAACACAATACAAATAATTAAATCACAACAGTACCTGTTGCTTGTTGAAGCTGAATAGGGAAAATTATCCCATCAATAAACACAGGATTAAACGTCACCAAGCACAGAATTAACCTTCACCAAAAACCAGTTTTAGACCAAAACTCAGAAAGGGTATGTAAACTCACGTCTGAATGTCAATCTTTCTAGCTAGCCAAGAAGCCTTGCTGAATGTCACTCATCTTGGTTCCCTGTCACTAAAAGTTTTGCTTCATTATTCAATTATTTCTTTAAAGTGCTGATTGTCCAGGGAAGTATTTCCTCCTAACACAGTGTAACAATCTTAAAACAACCCTTCCCCTTTAAGAAAGCCAAGCCCCAGGAGCTCCGGAGACAGGAAGTCTAGGCGTTCTGGCAAGAATGCAGTAGGGGTGAAAAAAACAAAAACAAAAGGAGATTACTGCTAACTACCGGTTCTCTGAACTACTGAGAAAGTTAACAAGGGGTTCTATAGAACTGGACAGAACCGGTACAATCCTACCCCTGAGTCCAGCCACTCTCTGCATTTCCTGAAGTCAGCTGCAGTTCATCCATTTTAATCAAAATTGGGCATTCACAAAAGGGCCTACCAGACTCCTTCTGATTCTTGTACTTTAGGAATTGTAAACAAAAGGAAATCTGTTTCTGGTGCTGGCGGAAGAAACAGGAGAGGCCTAAGAGAGGATTTAAGGGCATTTCATCAGGATCAGCCAAATCTTGTGATGGGATTCTGTAGTTTCCATCACCTGAAGTCAGTTCTATGGTCTGGTCCCTGCAGCTTCACCAACCTCAAACACTGGAGAAACCAATGGATGAAAGCTCAGCTATGCTCACATCTGGACACCTCTGGGGCCAGGTTCCTCTCCAACCACCTTCCAGCCTGCCAAAGAGCCCAGCCTTCCCCTCCCTGCAGCCTCTCACCTTTCAGGGCCAGGGCCAGAGGCTCCTGCAGGCCGTCGTGCTCCACATGGCACTGATAGCGGCTCCTCTCTTTGGGGTCGATCCGGATGCTGAGCCAGTAGTGGTAGGTCCCATCCACGTTGGGGGCCAGAAACCCATGGATGGTCTCCTCCTCCCAGACCTCCCCGTCCCTCTTCCAGGAGGCATCGATCTCCTTGGGGTAGAAGCCATCCACGCGGCAGATGTGAGTCTCCATCCCATCCTCAGCCTCCAACCTGCTGGTCATCGTCACAATTGGGGTCTCTGCAGAAACATTGCAATTAACTCTGAGCCCTTCCTGAGCCTGGAAGGTGGATGGGAAACTTGAAGGGATACGAAAGTCTTCCACTACTTCCCCCTCCACACCTGCAGCATCTAGGAAATGCTCCAGATCTGGAAAATGCTCAACCACAAGGACTCCTGATTTTGAGTCCTTCCCAGGGACAGCCTGAAAATTACAGGCAGTAAATTGAGGGTCCAAGGAAATTCCACTCTGACTGCTTTGAATCTAACTGATCTTGAGCTGTTCCCTTCAGGGGTGGGAGAGTGGAGATGGTCTTTTAAATTCCCTTTCAAGACAACAACAACACAGAAGTTTCTCCCTACTTTTGTGGTTTCCTTTGGAGAAGAGATATTACCTCTCAAAGGGAACAGAGAGAGGTGATGCTAATGGAAGAGAGAGAGACACTCTCCCCAGGTCAGGGAGGGGTTGCTGGCCATTGTGGGGTGATCCCCCTATGGACCCTATGGATTAGGTGATCTCACTTAGCTAATACTGGGGGTGGGAGGTGGAATCAAGGAGCCCAGAGGGGAAGAGTTTGACCTGGGTGGAGAGGTTGTCTAGATGGGAAAATAATAACAAATCACAGGAAAATATTATAATTTGAGCCCTCTGTGGGGTGAGGGGGGTTTCCTGAAGGTGGGGAGGGGGTAGTTTTGAGCAAAGACTCTCTAAGTCTCCCTTGATTCCAAGGGAGGTCACTGTTCCTGAGATAGGCGGGTGTGGGACCCTTCTCCTGAGGTGGGGGCCTGGAGGTCGGGTGGGCCTGCTGCTTACATACCTCTCCCCCAGCTGTGTGGCAGCGGCCCTGCCTGGGCTTCTCGACACCCTCTCAGAGGTGGCAGTGGAATTACCAGGGATTATGGTCCTTGGTCATTTCAACCTGCCCTCACTGGGAGGGGCCTCGGGTTTGGCCCAGGAATTCATGGCTTCCATGGCGGCCATGGGCCTGACCCAGGTGATTCAGGACACGACTCATGAGGGGGGCAATACGTTTGACCTGCTTTTTGTCTTGGAACAATGGCGCAATGATCTGGGGGAGGGTAACTTTATTGCCCTTCCCGTCCCATGGTCCGATCATTATCTCCTGCGGCTGGTCTTCCAACAAGCTGTCCCTCACCGCTGGGATGAGCAACCACCGAGATGGTTCCGCCCCAGACGCCTGATGGACTCTGAGAGGTTCCAGGCAGAACTGGGGTTTTTTCCCACTTCCTTCATCCACAACTCGGCCAAGGACCTGGCGGCTACCTGGCAACGGGCTGCTGCGGGGGCCCTCGACAGAGTTGTCCCCATGCGGCCCCTCACTCACCGTGGATCCAGGTTGCTCCGATCGAGCCCAGTTAAGAGCCTATATTAGGACTTATCTGGTAGCTGTGAGAGTGGCGAGAAGGTCTTATCTCTCCATCCTCATAGCATCCACGGATAACTGCCAAGCCGCCCTGTTCCGGGTGACCCGCTCTCTCCTACGTCAGGGGGAGGCGGTGGACCCGTTGCGGGGTAGGGCTGAGGAATTTGGTCAATATCTGGCGGACAAAATAGCTCGGATTCGGGGAGGGTTGAGCTCTAATTTGCAGTGGTCCGACGAAGAGGGTGCAAGTAGTCTGGCCAATTCAACCTGGGTTGAGTTCGATCCTGTCTCTGAGGATGAAGTGAACGGGGTCATGCAACGGCTGAGCTCTACCACATGTTTATTGGACCCGTGCCCTTCCTGGTTGGTATATGCCTCCAGGGAGGTCACCTGTGGCTGGCTCCGGGCAGTGGTCAATGCTTCATTAAGGGAGGGTGTCTTTCCCACCGTCTTGAAAGAGGCGGTGGTAAGGCCCCTCCTGAAGAAGCTTGCCCTGGACCCAGCTGTGTTAGACAACTTTCGTCCAGTCTCCAACCTTCGCTTTTTGGCAAAGGTTGTTGAGAGTGTGGTGGCCCAGCAGTTTCTGCTGTTCCTGGATGAAGTGGACTACCTAGATCCATACCAATCGGGCTTCCGACCCGGGTTCAGCACGGAGACGGCATTGGTCGCACTGATGGATGATCTCTGGAGGGCTCGAGACAGGGGTTTTTCCTCTGTCCTGGTCCTATTAGACCTCTCAGTGGCTTTCGATACCATTGACCATGGTATCCTGTTGCGGCGTCTTGGGAGGTTGGGAGTGGGGGGCACTGTCTTACAGTACTTCTCCTCCTACCTCTCGCATGTCGGTGTTGATGGGGGCAGAGGTGGACTCGAGGGCTCTCACTTGTGGGGTCCCCAGGGGTCGGTCCTCTCCCCTCTTTTTCAACATCTATATGAAGCCGTAGGGTGAGATCATCCATGGTTTTGGGGTGAGGTATCATCAATATGCTGATGATACCCAGTTATACATCTCCACCCCAAACCATGTCAGTGATGCCCTCTCCGTGATGTGCCGTTGTCTGGATGCGGTACGGATCTGGATGGACAGAAACATGCTTTGGCTCAATCTGCCAAGACTGAGTGGCTGTACATACTGACATCTCGGTCCAGTCAGGAGATTCCATCCTTGGTCATAGAGGGAGAGGTGTTGCCCCCTGTGGACAGAGCACGGAACCTGGGGGTCCTCCTGGATTCACGGCTCTGGTTGGAGGAGCACTTGGGGGCTGCGGTCAGGGGGGCCTTTGCTCAGGTCCGGCTGGTTCGCCAGCTACGCCCATTCCTGGACGAGATGCCCTGTGCAGTCACTCATGCACTTGTTACCTCCCGACTCGACTACTGCAACGCTCTCTATTTGGGACTGCCCTTGCATACCATCTGGAGATTGCAGCTGGTGCAAAATCGGACGCTGGTGGTGATGGGAGTTTCCGATTCTCCCATGTTACACCCTCCTCCGACCTGCATTGGCTGCCGGTTGCCCTCCGGGTGAGATTCAAGGTTTTAGTGTTAACATTCAAAGTCCTACAAGACATGGGTCCACGATATTTACGAGAGCATCTCCTGCTGATATCGAATGCCAACCACCCTGTACGAGCACACAGGCAGGGGCTTCTCGGGGTGCCGTCGGTGAGCCAATGCCGGTTGGTGGTGGCCCGGGGTTGAGCCTACCTGTGGCTGTTCCCGCCCTGTGGAACCAACTACCCCTGGGGCTCCATCTGGCCCCCGACCTCCGCACCTTCCATCACGATCTGAAAACTTGGTTATTCAAACAGGCCGGGCTGTGCTGATCTCCGGGGGAGGGGATTTTCTAATTTTAAATTTTCAATGTTTTTATTTTAATTGGCATTTTAACTATACTGGGCTTATGTTCGTTTAATTTTCTTTTAATTAATTTATTGTTGTTTGATTTTAGTTGTGAGCCACCCCGAGTCTTCGGAGATGGGGTGGCATACAAGTCCAAGTAATAAATAAATAAATAAATAAATAAGTCAGAATTGTGCGAGCCCTCTAGTGATGGGGTGGGAGGTGCACCATCAGGTACAAGCCAGGGAGGGAGCCTCCTCTGGGATGTGGGGGGGGGAGAGTTAATGGGGGGAAATTAAGGCTACCCATCACACTTGACTACAGTTTGGCTAATGAGGGTTTCACTGAAGAACTCCAAGTGGTTGCTTCTCCATGAGCTGTGAACAGGAGTCCTTTTCCTGCCTGGGCCACACAGACACGCACCAGGCAGAGGCTGCATTTCCTGGTCCATTGAATGGCAGCCTGGAACCAAATAATTTAATTTAATTTAATTATGAGATTTATATGCCGCCCTATCTCCCTAAGGACTCAGGGTGGCTTACAATACTAAAAAACATATAATACAAAAGTTAAAAATGAATTAAACCCAAGAACATCTCATAATCATAAAAACTAAAACATTTAACACCCATTTAAAAACCCTCCCCCCCATCAGTCAGGGTAGGCCAGTTGAAATAGCCAGGTTTTTAGGCTACAGTGGAAGGATCGGAGGTCCGGAGCCACCCGGAGCTCCAGGGGCAGCTGATTCCAGAGGCGGGCGCCCCCACAGAGAAGACCCTATTCCTGGGGGCCACCAGCTGACACTGCCTAGCTGACGGCACCACCAGGAAGCCCTGCCTGTGGGAGCGTACTGGGCGTCGGGAAATTGTTATCGGCAGCAGGGTTTCCTGCAAGTACCCCTAGAAGAGTTGCTGGAAGGGAAAGAGGAGGATTCCCTCCAGGGCAAACAGACTGCAGACCAGGGACCCAGAGGGGCCAAATACGCACAGGAAATCTGGCCATAAAAGAGGAAAGTCCAGCCTGGATCCAGATGCTCACCTGTCCTCAGCAGCGTCTCCTTCCCGTAGGACAGATACCTCTCCAGCCACTCAATGCAGACTTCCCCCAAATAGGCCTTCATTCTCTGATTCAGTTCTGGAATAGCATCCCATTTCTTCTGGCTGAACTGGGCCAGGGGGTCAGGAGCCACCCAGGTGAGGGTCTCCATGTTGAAGGTGATTAAGGTCCTCCCTTCATATCCAAACTGATAAAATCCTCTTTTGCTCCCATCAGCCTGGAGCTCACAGCCATATATCAGCTGCCATATGTGAAGGCCTGGAATAGGGACAGAAGGATGGTTCACAACCCTTCCCTGCAGGGTCTTTGACACTGGAGGGAGCCACTGACACCCCCATTTCCTCCCTAGAGTTCAAGAGAAAGAAAGCCCCCCATCACTAACCGCCCTTCTCCCTTCCCTCGACCTGCCTCCGAGCCCCAGAACCTCCCCAGGAAAAGGGAAGCTGGTAAAGACAGCAGAGGATCCCAAGGGAGACCCAGAAATGAAGGAGTCACAGAAGAAACGGAGGTATGGAAACACTTCCATCTTTCCTTCTGCCATTCCTCTGCAGGGGAGACTCTTAGGGGGAAAGGAAGGGATCCCAGAGAGGGAACAGTTGCCTGAATCTGCGGCTGCAGGGGACTGAAAGAGGATCTGGTCGATCTGCCAAAAGCTTGCAGGGATCCCTGTGACCATAAATCATGCTCTGTGTTCACAAATAGCACCAAGTCACAAGGCTGGCTGAGCTAACCAGAAACAAACTTGTGAAGTCTAACCAGAAACAAACCATGGTTTAGCTGCAATGTGAAGAGAATGCAAACAAACCATGGTTTAGTGCAATGTGAGAATGAAGCCTCAAAGGGCCAATAAGGACTATTTCCCTTAGCAACTGCTGCAAGTGGCCCAGTCTGATCTGGACACCCAAAGGGTAATTGACCTTTGAAATGAATTTTGAAATATACAGGCTCTGCAAGGCCCTGCAGAAGATGTTTCAACTTCAAGTGAGCAAATCTTGCATTTAAAAGAAAACTGAATGTTTGAAAAAACCAAAAGGAAATCCTGAAATATTTCTACTTCTGTTTGGCCTTGAGAAGGACATCAGAAACTCTCAAATCTAAGGGGAAACCACCTGTAAGTACAATTGAACTAAACTGACCAGTCCTTTCCCTCCCTTTCCACACCCAGGAATGACGGGTGAGGGATCCTTTCTCTGCATCTTCTGCTCAGCCTGAGAACTTCCCTTTGGAGGAAGAGGAAGATCCTTGTGAGCTGGAATCCGATCCTGCCCTCGAGAGGAGATTCCCTGATCTCCCCATGGGAAAAATAGTTCTGGATTTCTGCCCAAGAAGAATCTCCTGCCATTCACAGGATGGCACCAAATATTGGCTGCTGTTTTCAACTTCTGAGAACAAGCTCTGTCTTATTTCAGAAACATCAAAAGCAAAGACAAATTGTTTTATTTCACTTGAAGATGAAACCTGTGTGCGCTCATCTCAAGTTTGGCACAGAACTGAATATTTGTGCAGCAAAAAAAGCATAGGGATTGCACCGAAAAGGCAAGTTTCATTTTTTATTCTTAGTGTAGAAACACTGTTAATGTATCTCTACAGAGCTATGCATAAAACAGTTCTATTCTTTCTTTAAGCCTGGATCCTTAGGGCTTCCCTGAGGCCTGAAAATTAATTGAAGGGTTCCTCCAGGGTCAAAAGGTTCAGAAAGTCTGTTTTAGAGAGGCTAAAATATATTTATATTTAGAACTGCTGTGAAGAATATCAGAAGCCACTACTTCGTGTCATTTTTCTTTACTGATTTTCTTCCACTGGTTTTCCTTTTGTGCATTTTTTTTCTTTGATTTTCTTTCCCATCTTTACTTTTTATTACTTTCTATTAATTTTTACCATCTTGTTGAAAAGTTTTAGTAAAAATTACATGTAAAAATTAAAAAGACCAACAGGATGTCAGTGATAATTAAATTAGTATTCAAAACGCAGAGGCTAATGTCATAATAAACCCTTTACATAAATCAAGGATGTAAAGTTTTTTTTATAAGGAATTATGACAGAGAAATATAGTAAAGAGGTGACCTATTTAATAGTACATATTATTATAGCAGCAAGAATGGTTTTTGTTCAACATTGGAGAAACGGAGAAACCCTTGATGAAGGTGAGGTGATAAGGAAAATATTGATATGTGCTGAAATGGACAGACTGACTCTGGAACTGAAAAACAAAGATGAGACAGAATATCACAAGATATGGAGTAAATTTTACCAATGGTGGGAACAGAAAGGAGGGACCCAGAGTAAAAAATGAATAAGATTTATAGAATGGATAATTGAGGTTATGTAAATAAGCACAATGGAATAAGATGGATAAGACTATGGAGATAACTGTATAAATGTATATAAGATATGTATCATCTATTATAGTATGTATGGCAAAAATGAATGCCAGGATGATCACACCGTGTCCAATGTTTTAATAATTTAATCAATAAAATATTTATATATATAAAAAAGGATGCCACCACATCTGGAATATTGTCTGCCGTTTCTGGTCAAAAGACCTAGAAAAGGACTGGAGGGAGCTGGGGAAGGTCCAGAGGAGGCGACTGAGGCGATGGGAGGGTGGGAGCAGCCTCCCTTTGAGGAAAGGTTGGGACCTTTGGGGCTGTTTAGACTGGAAAGGAGGCTCCCCTCCACTCTGGCCTCCTTCCTCCTTCCTCCACCAGGGGAGCCCTCTGGGTCCAGCTCTGTTCCCCTGGGAGGCCAGTAGGGGGCCTGGAGGGATCAAGGAGGATCCTGGGGGATCAGGGGCAGGACTGGCAGAGCTCTGGGTCTGCCTGGAGTGGATGGGGAAGGAAAGGGCGGAAGAATTGGGGGCTGCATGTTTGTGTGATGAAAGGGGAAAATGGCTCCTGTTTGTGGAGAAGGTTTACCTCAGTCAAAAGCAGCCTATCTTTACACACACATTTCCTTGCAGCCCCCCAAATAAGGTTCCCTGAAAGTGAATCTTGTCCCCCAAAGATGGCAGAATGGGGGGGGGCTGCTGAAGAAAGAGCTTCCCCCCTCCAGGGCAGCCCCACCAAGAGGGCAGTGCAGGAGTTCAGCCTGAGGGAGCAAGAATGGGAAGCCATGATGGCTCTGAGAGACTCTAGAAGGGCCCCAAATGGAGGATCCTTTCTTTTCTCTCTTTCCCCATCAAGACTGGGAGGATCCTGGAAGTGGCCCTGAGCCCCCCCTCCAAGAGCCCACCACCCCATTTGGGCTTCCCTGGCCTCTCCTTCCAACTGGAGGATGAGAAGAAGCTCCTGGCATGTGGGCCCCACTCGTCCCTCCAAAAAGGGGGAGAACGAAAGGGATCTAGTCTCCCCATTTCTCTCGGGTGGAAACAAACAGAAGGACAAGGACCTGCTTCCCCCAGGATCTAATTAGGATCCACTTCCTTTTTGGGGTGGGGGATCAGTGATTCCCTTCCTCCCCCACAGCAGGTCAGGACCCTCCAACTTTTGAGGGGGAAGGAGAGATTTCGGTCTCTTTTTACCTTAGTTTATATCAATATCCACATCAGTATCAACATTCAGACAGATAAACACGTTTTCATTAACTGCAGTTGAAAGAAAATGTCAGCTATGGAGGCAAGGGCAATCTTAGATTGATGAAGAAAAAAGAATAAACATATAAAAAGACTTTTTAAAAGGTGTAGAGGCAGCCTTTTCCTTTGAAGGGACCCACCAGACCCATCACTCACCTTCACTCTGATTGTAGAGAGTCTTCAGGTTCTCCAGGTGTCCTCTGAACAGCTCCTGATAGACACGAAAATTCCGGGTCTCTCTGTCCCAGTACTGGGGGTCCTCCTGCCCCACCTTCTCTATCCAGGGGACTAGAGGCTTCATTCTCTGCCCGATGCTGTCAGTAGTTTCTGAAGATCTGACCATCCACATAACCCAGAGCAGCAACAACAGGCTGCTTCTGACTGGGTCTGAGATGGCAGTGTAGAAATACTTCAGGGAGTGGGAGGAGCTGCCTGGAAGGGACCCAGAGGGGGAGAGTTAGGGGGATTCGGTCAAGGGCCCTGATGCTATATGGGGCCCTGAAGGCCCCATTTTCAGACCTGGAAAGAAGAAAGAAGAAGAGATCTGGGGCAGGGGCAGAGATGGAAGGAGGAAATGAAGGGGGAGATGATGGGAGAGAAAGCAGAAGCAGAGGGTGAAAGAGGGAGCCACTGAGGACAAAGGAGCATCTTCTGGAGGGCCTGAAGGGTTGGAGGGCAGGGAGGTTGGGGAAGAGAGAGAAGGAAGGGAGGGAAAGCATTAATGAAATTTAGTTTGATGTTATCTAACTTTCAGTATAGATAGTATAATTATTGATGGCGTATTTAATAATTTCCCCCCTCTATTGAATGAAAAATTAAATGATAACAAATTAAATGACAACGGGGGGGGGAGAAGCATCATTACATCACTGCATCGCTTGTCTTGTGACCCTGCTTTAAGTGACATGAGCTCTCTCTGGCAAGGAGGGCTTGGAAATCTCTTTCAGGGCTGTGCAGAGGAAACGTCTCAACATCTGTCAGAGAAAAGTCACTCAGATTCTTTCTCAGTTGGACAATTTGTTGCAGGTCAGGGGATGACTAGGGAGCAGTCTTGCCCGTTATCTGGGAATAGTTTGAATCTGTTGGACTGGAGGAAGTGCAGAGAGCTGTGAGCTCGGCTATTTGCTCCTCAGATCCACACCCTTCCTAGCTGGTTAAATCTGGTTATGCAGATGTTGTATAAGGAGGGTCTAAAAGTGGTTACCGATAACAAAATAACAGAGTTGGATCTTGGGCTCCTAGTCCAACCCCTGCTCAGGCACGAGGCGCTATACCTTTTCAGACAGATGTTGGTTCAATCTCTTTAAAACTTCCAATGTCAGAGCATCCACAACTTCTGGAGGCAATCTTGTGTGATGTGTTGTTGCGGGATGGGGTTGGGGCTATTCTATTATTTGATTATTTTCTTCTGTTAGTTTATTTTTATAAATGAAGTTTTTCTATTCCTGTAAGCCTTGAGTCGTCATATGCGGAATAATGCAATTTTCTAAACAGAAGAAGCAATTGTGCCCTTCCCCTTCCAGCAAGGCCTCCATCAACACCCCCTTCTGCATTGCTTAGTCTCTGCCCCATGGAGGCTGCAGGGGCCCCACAGGAAGAAGGGGGCTCCATCCCCAGAAGCTCAAAAGCAGGAAACCCCACCTGGTTTCTCTCTAAACTCCGACCCTCTGGTGGCCTTCACACTGCAACCTTCACCCAGTCGCTCACTGCAACAGCCTCCCAGTTTGCAAATAACACCCAGGTGTTCCTAGAAACGGGCTGAATCCTCCCAGCACCAAAGCCACAAAGCCACCCAGTCTGCTGTAGGAAGTTAGCACCCAACCCTCCTAGAAAAGTGAAATATTCTAGTAAATATTTAAAAAGGCAGAATATTTCCTTTAAAAAGTAGAAACCCAGAAGCAGAATCTCACCCCACCTTTGTTAATGGGTGGGCCATTAACCTGGGCCAGAATACTTTATTTATTTATTTATTTATTTATTTATTTATTTATTTATTTATTTATTTATTCGACTTATATGCCCCTCTCGAGGCTGAGCATACAATAAAATACAACAATAAATTAATTAATTTAAAAAATTAAACAATTAAGCCAATTAAAATTTAAAATCCCCAACTGACCCCAACCCGGAGAATCAGCACAGCCCAGACTGTAAAAGAGCCAGGTTTTCAAATCATGGCGGAAGGTGCGAGATCGGGAGCCAGACGAGCTCAAGCGGAAGAAGATTCCACAAAGTGGGGCATCAAAGTAGGCCCTCCCGAATCGGCCTCCAAGCGACATTGTGTCGCAGGCGGCACCCGAGAAGACCGCCTGTGTGCCCTTACAGGGCGGTTAGCATTTGATATTGGGAGGAGCCATTCCCGTAACCTGGACCCGCCCTGTTGGACTTTAAATGTTAATACCAAGACCTTGAATCTCACCGGAGGGCAACGGGAAGCCAATGCAGGTCGCAGGAGGAGTGTAACATGGGAGTATCGGGAGCTCCCATCACAACCCAGCGACGCATTCTGCACCAGCTGAAGCAAGGGTGCACCAAGGGCAGTCCAAGGTAGAGAGCATTGCAGTAGTCGGCGGGGGAGATAATGAGGGCCTGAGTGACGTGCGCAGGGCATCCTGGTCCAGGAATGGGCAACTGGCGACCAGCCGGATCTGGGCAAAGGCCCCTGGCCACCCCCACTTGCTCTCCAATTTGAGCGTGAATCCAGGAGGACCCCAGATTCCGTTCCCTGTCCACGGGGGCAACACCTCCCCCATGAGCAAAGATGGAACCTCAAAACTGGACCGGGATGTCCACGTGCCACAGCCACTCTGTCTTGGCCGTTGAGTCAGAAGCATGTTCCTGTCCATCCAGATCCGTGCAGCTTCCAGATAGCGGGACATCACGGAGAGAGCATCGCTGACGGCGTGGCCTGGTGGAAATGTATAGCTGAGTATCATCAGCATACTGATGATAACTCACCCCAAAGCCACGGATGATCTCACCCAGCGGCTTCATATAAATGTTGAACAGCAGGGTGAGAGAAGGACGACCTCGGCACCCACAAGTGAGGTACCTTGGAGTGGAGCCTCTGCCCCCTGCCAGCACTGTTTGCGAACATCCCGAGAGGTAGGAGGAGAACCACCGTAAAACAGTGCCTCCCACTCCCAACCCCCCGAGACGTCGCAATAGGATACCATGGTCGATGGTATCGAAAGCCGCTGAAGATCTAACAGGGACTAGGACAGAGGACAACCCCTGTCCCGTGCCCTAGAGATCATCCATCAGCATGACCAATGCTGTCTCCGTGTTGTACCGGTCGGAAACCCGATGGTACGGATCCAGGTAGTCCGCTTCCTCCAGGAAAAGTGGCAATTGCTGAGCCACCACACTCTCAACAACCTTCGCTAAAAAGAAGGTTGGAGACTGGACGAAAGTTGTTCAACACAGCTGGGTCAAGGGCAGGCTTCTTCAGGAGGCCTCACCACCGCCTCTTTCAGAGCGGTGAGGGACGTCCCCTCCCAACGAAAGCGTTGACAACTGCCGGAGCCAGCCGCACGTGACCTCCTGGAGGTATAAAACCAACCAGGAAGGGCACGGGTCCAGTAAACATGTCAGTAAACATAAGAAAGATCTCCAGGTAAAAGCTATAGCAATTGCCAAAAGCCCTTTTAAGGGCATAAATCATCCAGCAAGGGTCAACCAAGCCTGGAACTCAGGACAGCCTACAGAGTTGCCCCTCATGGGAGTCTGACAACCAATTAGAATACAAGCTCCAATTCAAATCCCAGCTGAGGACATAAAACCCAGGCACTCTCAGCACCTCAGCCCTTTTCCTTGATCTCCTTGAAGCATGTGATCATCTTTCTCTGGAGCTCCAGACCATGTGGTCCTGTTCACCATTAAACTTTCCAAGCAGCCTCCATGTTTCCAGTGTCTTTTCCCCACTTGGAACTGAACCCAGAAGGATATTTCTTTCAACACTGCTAAAGGCAGGAAAAGGACCCAGGCGGAGGGGCTCTGCGAAGGCAGCCAGGAGGTTGTGAATTGACCCCATCCCGCTTTCCAACAACCTCCGCTTTGAAACAGGGAAAGGATTGCGCTTTGGGTCTTCCCAGGTAGACCTGACAGACACCTGGAGGAGCCACCTTTGTCCTGATCCCAGTGGGGCTCTCCTGGATTGCGGGCGGGGAGAAGAGCAGCAGCTTTGGGGCATATCAAAGTGGCCAGAGGAGGAGGGGAGCGGACTAAAGGACTGAATCAATTCTCTTTCTGGGTTCTATTTCTGGATATTACTTTTGCAGAGCGGGCGGGGTAGGAGAAAGTTTCCGTGGCAGTTAAAGGGGCAAACCCCCTCAGACCCCAAAGGGACTCACCAAAGCAGCTCTCCAGGCCACCGCCACCAACAGCAGGAGCAAGAGGGGCAGAGTGCAGAGCCATTCTGGCCGCGATCCTCAAACCTGCGCCCGCTTCCCGGAACTCACAGACAAACAGAAAGCTTCTCCCTTTGCTCAACAGAGCAACACTGCAGAGCTGGCTGGATATTGGCCAAGCTCAACCAATAAAAAAAATCCCCATGTCGTCATAGTTGCTTGGCAGACGTCCAGGCTCAACAGGTGCGAAAAGCGAGAGTCACATCAGGAAATCTTGGGGTGGGGGAGGAGGGGCAGAACTGTGAGGCTGGGGAAAGCAGGATTATTTTGGCTGGCATGTGTGTGTGTGTGTGTGCAGTGAAGGGACCCTGAACACTTTGTCCATGGGATAGCTTGCTTCCTGAGTTGGTAGGTGCTCCATCACTGGAGATGTTCAAAATGGACCCTTTGATAGGGATGGTATGAGGCAGGGTCTTCAAACTTGACAGCTTTAAGGCTTGTGGACTAACTCCCAGAATTCCTCCTCCAGTCATGTTAGCTCAGGAATTCTGGGAGTTGAAGTCCACAAGTCTTAAACTTCCAAGTTTGAAGACCATTCAGTATAAGGTCTCTCCTGCCTATCCCACGTTTTTCTGTATTTTATATCTACATCAGTTTTATTTTCAGGCAACAGAAATGTCCCAGGAATGCCAGCCAAAGCAAAGCTTTGCCTGCAAAACATGTTTTTAAAGAGAAGCTTACAAGAGATATTTAAAGTCGGACCAAGGTCCAAGAGCCAGCTTAAGGTTGTCAGCAGATGGAAGGGTCCAAGGTTCAGGAGTGACATTATATACACACCTGAGCTAAATGTTGTTTCCAGCAGAGAACTGAACCAGCCTCTTCTATAGGCTGCAGCCAACTGTCACTCATTGGAATTTTTAATCTGCTGCTAGGCAATGACCAATAGGATCTCAGTTCGTCTCTCTCTTTTTTTGAAAAAGTTTTTTATTTTAAGGCAGACAAACAGGACATACAAAACATAAAAAACCATCTTCCATATGTACATACAGCGTGTCAGTTGATTACAGATCTTTTGTGTTATCCTTTCATAGTCATCACTCACAGTTTATTAAAAAAAAAGAATTCTCATATTATCAATAAGACATTCTTATATATTTATCAATTATTGCTTATATACAACTAAACTATTAGTTTCATCATATATACGAGATATATTTTGGATCTAAAATTTGTTATACTTTCATCCAATGGTTATATATGTCTAGATTATATTTTATATCAATCTATTATATTTCTATTACAAAGTTATATAATCTATTACCTTACCAGGACTTTTTTAACCATTGATAAAACAAATCCCATATCTTGTAAAATTGTTTATCTTCTTGTTCTCTGATTTCAAATGTCAATTTACTCATTTCAGCACAGTCCATAATTTTCTTAATCACTTCCTCCTGCATAGGTATTTTATCATTCTTCCAATTTTTAGCAAATACAATTCTAGCTGCTGTTAAAACATTTACAATCAAATATTTCAACTCTTTATTGTAGATATCTGGTATAATTGCCAATAAAAATATTTCTGGTTTCAAGTCTATGTGTTGTTGTATCATTTTTCCAACCACGTGATTTTAGTCAATATCTTTTTGCATCGAACATGTCCACCACATATGGTAATATGTTCCAGGTATCTGATGACATTTCCAACATTTATCCGATTTGTTCTTAAACATTCTTGCAATTCTCGTTCGGGGTAGTGCCACCTGTAAAACATCTTACAAATTTTCTTTATAAGCAGTTGAAATTGTCATTTTGTAATTCTGGGACCATAACTTTTCCCATTTCTCTAAATCAATCCCATATCCAAAATTTTTCCCCCATGCAATCATTGTTTCTTTAACTTGTTCTTCTTCCATTTTAAATTTAAGTTCGTCTCCTTTTGACAGTTAAAGTTTAGTTGCTTCTTTTTTTTTCTTTGCCCAACTTATATGTCAACCATTTTCCCAGCACAGTTGGAAAGCCAAAATTTCTCTTTTCTTTTTTCACAGTTCATCTTTATTTCCATTTCACTGACTGAAATTTCACTTACTGAAAGGCACCCTCGTGCCTCCGTCCCTGTCCTATTGTCCCCATTTATTTTGCTTATTTCCTGTATTCTTACTCATTTATACTTATTATTACTTATTATTATCCTATTATCTCGTAAGCGATTGACAAATCAAATAAATAAAATTCTGTGGGCGTGGCTAGGTGGGAATGGCCATGTGACTGGGTGGCCGTGGCTGCTGCTGCTGCTTCTCCTTCTTCTTCTTCTCCTTCCTCTTCCTCTTCCTCTTCCTCCTCCTTCTTTGCAGCACCCCCCCCCTCCTTTTTTTTTTGCCTGGACCTCAGGGAGGCCATTTTTTGTATTTATTTTATTATTACATACCACGAAAGGAGTACTAAATCCGTGATGGCGAACCTATGGCACGCCTGCCAGAGGTGGCAAGCAGAGCTTTCTGTGGGCATGCAAGCCATCACCTCAGCTCAGGTCCACCACACATGCGCGCGCCTCCGCTGGCCAGCTGGTCTTCAGGTGTTTGCCACGCATGCGTGAGGAGGAGGGTGCACATGCAGGGTGGGGCACATGCACAGGACACATCGCGCTGCGCCAGAGGCAGGACGTATGTGTGGGGACATGCACGCACTGGATTTTGGGGATGTGCGCGCTGCTCTTTGGGCACTCGGTGCGAAAAGGTTAGCCATCCCTGTCCTAAATGAACTGTTGTAAGTTGAGGACTCCTGTAGACTAAATTGAATGAATTTGTGGCTGACTGGTTTATCCTTGGTGCTCATTTTCCTTTTGTGCGTTATATTTCATGTCTTTTGTTCTTGTATTGATATTTTTAGTATGTTGGCTGACCAGAGCCACTTATCTTAGCTGGGCGGTCATAGATTCTAATTAAGAAATAAATTTCTAAGAGTTTTGAATCGTGAAGAGGCTGGAATATGCACTGAATTCTCGCAAAATGTTTTCAAGTTTACTTTTTAAGCTTTCAAAGATGGCTATTCCGGGGGGGGAGGACAGACCCCCCCTCCTTTTCATTCCTCTGTGGCCCCAAAGCATCCCCTGTAATATGGGGGGCATCTTCTCATACATCTGGGGTCTCCCTATTCTTGGGCCATATTGGGAACCTACAGAGCCCAGAGAGGATCTCTCAGAAGCAGAAGCTGCCCTCCTGCAAGGGGACCAGGATGGCTCCAGCCTG
Organism: Naja naja; assembly: GCA_009733165.1. Classification (NCBI taxonomy): domain Eukaryota; kingdom Metazoa; phylum Chordata; class Lepidosauria; order Squamata; family Elapidae; genus Naja; species Naja naja. The sequence goes on along the minus strand of SOZL01001854.1, from coordinate 555,483 downwards.
TCACTGAACTCTTGTCTCCCAGAGGCCCTGGGTGAGGCCCAGAGATCAGCCACTTGGCCAACAGCCTGAGGCAAAGGAGGAATTGAGGGAAAGCAGCCTCTGTTGCTGCAACCACCAAGCCAAGACCAAATGGCCATTTTACAGCAGATAAGCTGGTGATGCTGGAGAAACCTCTGGACACAGAAACAAAATGGCTGCCTCCTCCCCAAAGGAGCACACAGGAGCCCTCCCAGTTCTTGCTCCTTCCATGTTTTGTCTTAGTTTCTCCCCTTCCTCCCACTCAAAGTGAAACTGGAATCGGGGTCTCTGATCAACCAGGGGGGTAAAATCCCTCTTAATTCAATTCGCCCCAAACATGCAGCAACTGAGGTAAGAGGAAAAGAAATCATTTATTTTCAGCAACCATTTTGGCAAACTTACAAAAAATGTGCAATTGTTAAGGAGATAGCAGGCTGACTGCAA
>SOZL01001854.1:519079-554021 GCA_009733165.1 Naja naja | reverse complement strand
TTTTTCCTTTTTGCAGTGAGTTTAATCCATTTATATTCCAAGATATAAGATCGGATAGATTTGCATTTTTATTGAATCCTATATTTAGCGCTTCTTGTAATTCTAATGTCCGTGGGTTCTTCTGGAACTTCTGATTTCCCATTGCTGTCATCTTTACTGTCAGTTATATTTACCTTTTTATATGTCTCTAATCTTTTTTCTTTGGCTCTCTAACTTCTTCCCTATCTTCATCTACTCCCTCCCTGTTTAAGTGTTGATCAAAAAACATCTCTGCCTTCTCTATAGTCTCAATTTTATATTTCTTATCGTGCCAGGTAACCATTATACCTTCTGGGACTAACCATCTAAAATTAACATTTTGTTTTATCAGTCTGGTCGTTAAAATTGATAGGGTCTTCTCAGATCTCTTATTTTTGGGGGTTTGTTTAAGTATTATTATTGTTTTATCGGCATATTGTAAAATATTATCTCTGGATCTATGTAGAATTTCATCTCTGAGATTTCTTGACAAATTTAACATGTATCTCTCTTGGTAAGTTAAATCTCCTAAGCGTAGTTGGTTTGGACTCTGTACAGTTCGTCAATTTCCTTCATTAGATCTTCTTTTTCCATCTCTAGTGTGCCAGCTAATATATCTGTCATAACCTCCCATAAATTTTCTTCCCTTTCTTCCTTTACATTTTGAAATCTTAGGTAATATGCAGCTTTTTCTGACTCGAGATGGATGATTGCAGTTTCTAATTCTTTATTCTCTCTTACTAACTTTTCTGTCAACTCATCTACTCTCTTTTCCTCTTTGGTCACCTTTGTTTCAATTTCTAATATTTTTCCTGATTTTCCTCATCTCCTGCTGAAATATTTCAAATTTTTCGTCTATCTTTTGTATTTTGTCTTTCAAATCTATTTTAACCGACCCAATTTCCTCTTTCATCTCCTCGTGATTTTGACCATCATTTCTTGCATGTTTAGCAATAAACTTTGTAGGTCCTTAGAGGAATTTGCACGTTCTTTAGGGAGCGTTTCCTCAATTGTCTTTTGTGCAGAGGGACTCTGCACTGTCATAGTGGTTGGTAATTGGGTAGGAGCTTTCCTAACTGTGCCAATCTTAGAGATATTGGTAGTACTCGTCATTTTCAAATTTAACTTAAAGTTTTCTCACAATATCAGTTAAAGTTCACTTTTTCCCCTTATTTCTTTCCACCCAAGTCAAGTTTATATCCCAATCTCCTCCCTCTTTTGTTTTGTGTAGACAAAATTATCTTAATACATATAACATAGATATACTTATTCAATTCTTATCTACTATCTCTTCTAATATTTAAAAGTAAAAATAGTTCGTTCCTAAATCAACAATTCTAGTGAAGCTTATCAATTATATAATTATATAATTCAATAGTTTTAGGTAAGTAGTTATTTAAATATTAAGATATTAGAAAAATATTAGCAAAATATTAACAGTTGTTTCTGAATATATAATAGTGGTTGGAAAAAAAAGAAAAACAAGAGGTAAGAGTATAATTAAAGAAAGATTGTCAAGTATAAAAAGAAAGGAGAAAGGGAAGAGAAGAAACAGAATCAAAGAAAGTATCTATCTAAGAGTTACAAGTTTAAAGTTTAGAAAGGGAAAAGTAATCGAAAGTCTAATGTATCTAAAGTATCACTTTCAGTTCGCTCCTTCTTGTTGCAGCGTGACTCAGGAAGTTTCTTTTTCCTTCTGCTGCTTCCTCCTCTCTTATTAGTTGCGATCTTCAAAAAGGTTTTTTGGAAAGATCTATATAGTTCAAGGTCTTTCTTAATTAGGTCAAAAGAATTGGTAGAGTCAATAAAATCCAAATCCGAGTATTTTTGTGTTTTGTTCAGTTGTCTCTTTTCGGTCTCGTTTCTCTCAATCTTCCGTGGTTGACAAGTTGATTAATTTGTAAAGAATCCACAGCATCCGTTTTCAATCAACTCTGCTGCTATCTTTAAATTGAAATCTTTATATCTTGTTTCGATTCAAATTGGGGTCTAAGTTAAAATCCGACCCGAAGTTGTATATGTATTTTAGTGGTATGTACCTGTTCAGTTTTGTATATATTGTTCTTGTTCTCCTTCTAACAGTTTAAGTTTCCGTTTCTATTCTCTTCTTCCGCTCGTCATGAATCTCGCCACTTGGTCAGCTTTTTAGATTAGAGCTATTAATCGTTTCTTCAGATATTTTCAAGATTGTCTATTGGCATCTAAATTATCTTTGTTTGTTTTTGCTTACTGGATATTGCTTAATCTTGCAAAGCCGTACCTTGGATTCTGCTTGGTCACCGCTAGTGTGGTCGGCTGTCAGCATTTAAGGGTGGCCATTACTAGCCTCCCAATCTTCCGCCCGTTCGTTTGTTCGCTCTGGTTACCCTGATTCCACATGAGCCGCCTGGGGTTTCTCTCCAGGGACCCCTCTCCTTCAGGAGCTCTCCAAGCCCCTTTGGGCTCTATATAGCCCAGCGTGAAGTGAAGGATGGTGCTCCGTCCTCTGCCCGCGTCCCTTCTCTCTGACAGCTAACCCGGAAGCACCAAGCAATTCAATCTTGATACTGTCATTAAATGTGGGGGGGGGGGTTCCAGGAAAGAGGCAAAGAAGACTTTCACACAATTGATTTATTTTTCTTCAGGTGTCTGCTTATAATTTCCCGATTCTTGAACCACAATCCTTAAAGTTATCAAGGAAGGACATGACTAAGGCCCTACCACCAACCCTCTGGGACATCATTTATTTTGGACTTTAGATCAGGCTGAACCACGCTGGCCTTTGGTTTTTCTTTCAAGTGTCCTTGAAATCAGGAGAGAGTTCAGCCCGTGAGTTTGTTTGTTCATATCCCATGTTTATCATTTTCAGAAAGAGCTCAAGGCTGAGGACACAAATAACGCCCTTTCCTTGTCCTGTTTTCCTCACAACAACCCTGTGGAGATACAATGACTGGCCCAAAATCACCCAGCTGACTCTCATGCCTGAGGCGGGACTTGAACTCGCTGCCTCCTGGGTTCTAGCCTGGTGCCTTAACCATTACAGGTGGTCCTTGACTTACGACATTTCTGTTAAGTGAAACATTTGTCAGTGAGGTTTGCCCCATTTTATGACTTTTCTTGCCACAGTTCTTAAGTGAATCACTCAAATTGTTTAGTAACACGGTTGTTAAGGGCAGCTGGCTTCCCCATTGACTTTGCTTGTCCAAAGGACACAGAAGGGAATCACGTGACTCCAGGACACGGCCACCGTCATAAATATGAACCACTTGACAAGTGTCCGAATTTTGATCACTTGACTACAGGGATGCTGCAATGGGCAGAAGTGGGAAAAACGGTCATAAATCCCTTTTTTCAATCCTGTTGTAATGTTGAATGGTCACTAAATGAACTGTTGTAAGTTGAGGACTCCCTGTAAACTAAATTGAATGAATTTGTGGCTGACTGGTTTATCCTTGGTGCTCATTTTTCTTCTTTCGTGCATTATATTTATTGTCTTTTGTACTCGTATTGATATTTTTATTGTGTTGGCTGAGCAGAGCCGCTTATCTGAGCTGGGCAGTCATAGATTCTAATTAAGAAATAAATTTTTAAGAGTTTTTAATCTGTAGAAGAGGCTGGAATATGCACTGAATTCTTGCAAAATGCTTTCAAGCTTACTTTTTAAGCTTTCAAAGATGTCTAGTCCGGGGGGGGGGGCAGACCCTCCCTCTCCTTTTCATTCCTCTGTGGCCCCAAAGCATCCACTATAATATGGGGGGCATCTTTCCCATAAATCAGGGATCTCCCCACTCTTCGGCCATATTGGGCACCTGAAGAGCCCAGAGAGGACCTCTCAGAATCAGGAGAAGCTGCCCTTCTGCAGGAGAACCAGGACGGCTCTGGCGGGCATTGAACTCCTCTCTCCCAAAGTTTAGTTTAGTTTAGTTTAGTTGGACTTATAGACCGCCCTCTCCCCCGAAGGACTCAGGGTGGCACACATAAAAAGGAACAATGCAAAAATTAAAACAATTTAAAAAATATTGAATTACAGCCAAATAAACATTCCAAGTTAAAACCCGATCCCTGTCAGTCCAGGCGGATTGTGAAAATAACCACGTTTAAGGTCACAGCGGAAGGAGGCGAGATCAGGGGCCAGGTGCAATTCAGGGTAACTGGTTCCACAGAGAGGCCCTCCCCTAGGGACCGCCCAGCCTACAGTGTTTAGCTGGCACCCCAGGAGGCCCGTCTGTGGGAGCGCACTGGGTGATTGGTGCTCGTCGACAGCAGGAGGACCCCTGGATAAGGCTCAAAGATCAGCCACTTGGCCAAGAGCCTGAGGCAAAGGAGGATTTGAGGGAAAAGCAGCCTCTGTTGCTGCCACCCTCAAGCCAAGACCAAGTAGCCATTTTGCAGAAGATCAGCTGGTGATGCTGGAGAAACCTCTGGAGACAGGAACAAAATGGCTGCCTCTTCACCAAAGGAGCACACAGGAGTCCATCCCCCCCAGTTCTCCCCTTGATGCCTCCCCTTCCTATCACTCAGAGTGAAATTGGGGTCTCTGATCAACAAGGAGCAGAAATTCCTTGCTATTCCCAACTTCAAATAAGAGGCAGAAACTGTCAGGTAACAAGAAATCAAAACCATTTATTTTCAGCAAACAATTTTGGCAAACTTTATAATATATGTGCCATTGTTAAGGACGTAGCAACCTGACTCTGCAACTGATCTCATGTTCCATTTTTCTAAATCATGAAAATCCATAAATGGCAATTTATAAAAAAATGAGTGTCAAATGCTACACTTGGTATATTGATTATATCTCAAAATCTGTTATCAAATATATGGTCAAATAACCATGCAATAATTAAATAAGAATGCATCAGCTATTTTAGTGACAAAAATCTCAGAATGCACATTTCTTTTAGTTACAGTTTCATTGAAGATTACCTTAAATAGATATACAAGAAAAAGAAACCTCTACCTTTATCCTCAACAAATATAATGAAAATTAACAACTTATCAATCTTTCTTAAAGCAAAACCAATGAACTCTTCATCCTATTCCTCACCCCATTCTCTCTAAACCCGTCTCTAAAACCTCTAATCTTTAACCTCTGATCTCTGTCCACTAAGATTCATCAGCAAAAGCCCATTAAGGGTGTTATGCAACCTACCTATTATAAACTATTATCTACGAAATCCAATTTGAAATCTTAACACATAATATATCCTTTTCTCTTCTGCTCCTCAACCATAATAGAAAAAGGTTACTGATTCAGTGATAAAAGCAGTGATGAAAGACCCCAAATCTATCCTGGTTCCAGCATGCAGGAAGGGCGCTGAAGGGCTCCTCCTAAGAGCCTGGCCTAATTCAGGAGAAGGCTGATCCCTCTTCATTCCTCTCTTTTTATGCTGGGAGTCTCCACTGCAAAGAGGAGGGAAGAAGCATCCAAGGGTTAGTGGGATCAAGACAGGCAGAGCCTGAGAGGTGCCACAGGATGAGAGTTTGGGGCAGGAAGACCCTTCCCGAGCCCTCTCCCCAAATCCCTTCCCTTCCAGTGCTTGGGATGAACAGGAGAGAAGAGGGATTCCCAAAGCTCTTCACCCTCCCTTGGTCCTTGGACCCCAAAGCCCCCCCCCTCCCTCCCTCCCTCCCTGTCACCCCATGCGGCCCCCACCAGTCCACTCACCTGCAAGGGGGCTGCTAAACAGTCTGGTTGCTCCCTGGATTGGAGAAAAAGACACAGAATGAATGAATGTCTTGTCCTGTGAGGAGGAAAAAGCTCTCTCTTCTCCATTCAACCTCTTCAGCCTCACAAACTTCTCAGAGGACATAAAGCTTTTCATTAATTTTATTAATTAAACTTCCATCCCACCCATCTCATCAAGGTGACTCTAAGCAGCTCACAGTAAAATTCAATAAACTGCCATGTGGAATATTTAAAACAATAAATAAAATCCAGATTCCTCCATCAGATCACGTTGCCTTTGCTCCGACAAGAAAATCAGGTCCAGTGGAATATATAACCATATGTGGTGGACTTGTATAGAAGCTAACAGATATTGGACCAAAATACACACATGGTTGGAAAAAATGATTAAACAACATATAGATTTGAAGCCTGAAATATTAGGAATGGTACCTGAAGGTTACAGCAAAGAAAAAACATAATTATACATGTATTAACAGCAGCTAGAATTGTATTTGCTCAAAATTGGAAAAGTGATAAAATACCGATAGAGGGAAAAATAATTGAAAAAATATTTGAATGGGCAGAAATGAATAGATTGACATTAGAAATTAAAGAAAAAGAAGAATCTGAATATTACATGGTATGGGGCTTGTTTTATAAATGGCTAGAAAATAAAATTAATTAAAAGGGATTAGACGTATTTACAAAGCAATGACAGAAACTAGTGTAATAGACATACTGAATATTAATTACATATATGGGAATGTGATTATTATTATATTGTTATACTGTTAAGAAGAATACTATTAGTAACTGTTAAGCACATGAAGTATGTACCTAATCGACACAGGATTGAAATGGATTTGTTGTATGTTAAAAATAAAAAAAATAATTAAAAAAAAAGATCAGGTCCAGTGTGTGGCCACTGTCTTAAGTTGGACCCAGGACGATCTTGGAGAGGCCCACAGATGCCCTGGAGGCCATGAACTGCTGGGCTGCTTCCAAGGTCAAACCCAGGGACGGCAGATTGAAGACTCCCAGGACCATAATCCTGTGCAGCTCCATGCCAACCCAGTAGTTCAGGCAGGGAGGGGGCCATACAGCAGGAGGCTGGTACAGCAGCCAGAAGCCCATCATCTCAGCCCAGCTTCAGAAACAGGGAGTCCCAACCAGAATCATGGGGTGGGAGCATCTTGAGTGCCAGAAGAGATTCTCAGGGGACCCCTGTAACCCCAACAATCCTGCCTGGGATCTCGGCTGGGGCCAAACCCTAAACCCAGCTGGGCACATCTCTGAGAGAGGGAACCTTTTCCCCTTCCAGAGTCAGCCAGGTGTCTCAGCTATGCCACCAGAGGTGTCTCTAACCACTGGGGATCATGGCATCACTAGTGGTTTCCCTATTTCCCCTCAAAGAATGAAGGGCTCTTTCCTCCAAAGGGAGCCAGGCTCCACCATGCGGACTCTGGGCTGCCTCCCCTGCCTGAATCCAACAGGGAGAGTTTTCGCTTCTCCTCTGCAGAACGAATCAGTGCAAGGAAAGTGACATTTGTGACATTCATGACTGAGGCAGGACTAGAACTCAGGGTCTCGCCTGGAGCCCTCACCACTAAGCCACACTGGGTGCAATTATTCTTATTATTCCACCAGAATCAGACACAGAGGGAACCCAAGGTGGATGAATCTGGAGGGCCTTTAAAAAGTGGGTGCTTTTCCCTTTTTTCATCCGTTCGTTTACCCAAAGTCTTGCAAAGAGACAGAATGGTTCATGCAGCAGCAGCAGCTGCCTCCAACTTACCCTGGCCTGAACTGTTGGATCCTTTGTCACTTGCTGGAAAAGAAAGAAAGAAAAGAGGGTGAGAAAGTGGCTCTCTTGGCTGATGGGCAGAGAAGCTCAGCTCTTTCTGACTCCAGCTCCCTCCCTCCCTTTCTCTCTCTCACACACAGTCAAAGACCCATCAATACATGGAGAGAATTGGACCCAAACTGCTTTGCCTAAAAGGCATCAGAAACAAGTCCTAAAATTTATATGTATATCACCCAAAGCCAGAAGTCAGAGCTGATCTAACAAGATACAGATGGATCCAAGGTTTCTTTCTGTAACCAGTTCGTACTCAGAGAGCCTTGTGATGGGAGACCAAGAGGAGATCCAGCTGGCATCCCCCAAAGCTCCTTTTCTCCCAAAATGCCCCCTTTGGATCCCTAATTTTATGGAGCTTCTGACTCCCATTTGGCCATTTGGCCAAGCCTTTCCTTTCTGCCTCCTTGGGAAACAGAGCATATTCTCAGTCAGAGGGACCTTCCACCAGCCGGGTCTTCTCATCTTCTTCAGGGTTTCCTTGTCCCAGAAGTTTCTCCTTGAGGACTCCACTTCCAAGAACAGCCTGGCTATAATGATAAGGGGGCCCATTTTCTCCAGCCTGGTTCTTAGCATGAAGAGGAAGATAGCACATGCAAACACACATACCACTCTCAACTAATGGTGCCTCTGGTCCCTGCTCTAAGTTGGAGATTACATGGAAAGAGGGCAATTCACTCACTTGGTGCAGCTTTGTAGTCATCTTGACGTTTCTCTGCAAGGATAAAAATCAGTGAAAGCTCAAAAGAATCCACCAGAGATCATCCAAACACTCCTCCTATAGGAGGAAGAATCCCAGAAGATACTTCACAGTCACTTTGTCCCATCAGTAAAGACAGAAAGATCTTCAAAATACAAATGTATCTCCTGATTCGCCCCAAGAGAGACCTGCTGCTCCAAGATGGATGGAGGGGAATTGGGGGAAGCAGCAGAAGCAGCAGCTGGGAGGGGAGGAAGGTTTAAATCCTTCTCTGCTGCTCTTTGACCAAAGCCTTTGAAAGGGACAGAACTGGGAGGCCTCTTCCCAACTCAGGAGAAGACAGGACTGCCTGAATCTCAGGCTCAGCTGAATGGAGACTGGAGTCCCAGCGAAAGGCTGAAATCTCAGAGGGCTACAAAACAGGACAGAAGGAAGCCCAGAAGAAGCTCCCCAAAGGGGGTCCTTCCATCACCCCCCTCAAAAAACAAATACTTACTATACAATTTCATGATCCCAGGAATCACACACGCCAGGGCAAGACCACCACCCAAAATGCAGCCGATGATGAGCCCCAGGTTTGATTCTGAATTGGTTGGTTCTGAATTGGGAGAAAGAGCAGATCATTGATGGAGAAGCCCAAACAATCTTCCCAATCAGGGAAGAGACCTAAAGAAGAGAAAGCTGGAAATTCCCCAAATTAAAAACTCCATGGGCTCATTTTTGTGTCCTTCTCAAGGTAACATGAAGGCGCCTTGCTAAGCGTTGTTACAGGACGTTTCCACCTGACGCTGCCTTCTTCCCCCACCAGCCCAGCATGAAGGCAACTGGATTCATCTTTGGCTTTTCGACTCAAAAGCAGCCCTTTGCCCCCTTGTGACTCTCAGCAGCTTGCAACACAAAAACGTCACCAACACAATAACGTAAATAATGTAAATAATGTAATCCAAATTTGTTGAACAAAAACATTTTTGTTATTTTTATATGCTGCCCCAATAACTCCTGACTCTGAGTGGAACTGGGCAGATCTGTACACTATTTTTTCCTCCATTTGAGTGTTTGCATTTTATTATTTAAAGTAAAATAGCTCATATCACCTAACCATTTCTTTAAGTACACACTTTCATTTCTTTGGCCAGTCCAGAAATAGCATAAAATTGTATTTTGTGATTCCAGAACTTCAGCGTGAAAATGGAATAGGGTGATATTCAGCTTCTGGATGGTCCCACAAGTGGCAGAAATAGGATAATGGAATAACAGTGTTGGAAGGGACCTTGGAGGTTATCCAGTCTGACCCCTGCTCAAACAGGAGGCCCTAAACCATTCCAGACAAGAGGCTCTCCAGTCTCTCCTTAAATGCTTCCAGTGATGGAGCCCCCACAACTTCTGGAGGGAAGCCATTCCTCTCATTAACTGTCCTCCCTGTCAGGAAATTTCTCCTCAGTTCTAGGTTGCTTCTCTCCTTGTTCAGTTTCCACCCATTGCTTCTTGTCCTGCCCTCAGGTGCTCTGGAGGATAGCTTGACTCCCTCTTCTTTGTGGCAGCCCCTGAGATATTGGAACGTATCATGTCACCCCCAGTCCTTCTTTTCATTAAACTAGAAATGCCCAATTCCTGCAATTGCTCTTCATAGATTTTAGCCTCCAGGCTCCTAATCATCTTTGTTGCCCTTCTCTGTACTCTTTCCAGAGTCTCAACCTCTTTTCTATAACGTGGCAACCAAAACTGGATGAAGTATTCCAAGTATGGTCTTACCAAGGCATCATACATTGGTGTTGCTTGGGGGAGGTTTGAGGAGGGAATTTTAAACTTCTCTTGCACAAATTTCAGGATTCCTATTGAATAGCAATCATGCCATTTATGATTTGATGCTTGCTAATAAACAACAACAAAAATAAAAGGAATATTTTATTCTGCCTATGATATCAGCTTAACAATTACATTTGAATATTTCTTGTGGTAATAATCATCAATAAAAATTGAATTTGAATTTTGCAACTTTGGAAGTCTAGTGTACGTTAAGGACACTTCTGAGCATATACAGAACTCTTTGAGAGAGAGGACTTTTTTCCTTGGGTTTTATGCTGAGTGTTAAGTATATGTACATAACGTAGTTGGGTTAACAATATATAAAGCACAAATACATATGTCTGTAGCTTTAAGGAAAAATACTCTAATGTATTATGCTGTGTTCTGGTTGGTTGAGTATGCTGCAAGTTACCATAAGAGGGAGCTATAGATCATGGTTTAACTCTCCCACTGAATCTCTCTCCCACTGAAGATCTCTCTTGATGCTGATACTGACTCAATCTCTGACTGAATACTGACTGATACTAACTCTGTTTACTTTGATATTCTGTTGATATCGAAGATTATCTGTTGTATTATGGTTTGATATTTGTCTGCTGTAAAAGACATGAAAAGGGTAAGAAGACTTTATAACTGGATACTGCTGGACTGTTAAAACGTGTATGACCTGGACTGTTTATTGGACTGTACTATTTCTTCGAGTAAACATTAACACAATTTTGTGTATCTCTGTGTGGCTGTGTATTTATTCATAACTGTTCTCATATCCGTTTCCATGTGCATATCCTTGTTACACAAGGGTTACTCTGCATATATCCTAACACTGAGCCTCAAGAATTCACATATCAGATCATAAAATAATGTGCAACTTCTTTCTTACAGCAGCAACACACAGTAACATTTTGACCTTTAAAGCAGGGAAGCCGCGTTAGTCAGTGATGGGAAAAAAATCAGATTTGGTAGCCTCTTTTCTGACTCCTGATGCATCAGTCCAGCCAGGAATGGGATTCAGTTTTTTTAACAACCGGTTCTGTGGGTGTGGCATAGTTGGTGGGTGTGGCTTGGTGGTCATGTGACTGGGTGGGCGTGGGCAACTCGACATCACTCATGTGAAGGGGCACTTCTCCTCGCCTGGCCTCTCATGACAGTGGGCATGATGCAATGGTCATGAGTGTGAAAAATGGTCATAAGTCACTTTTTTCAATGCCATTGTAACTTTGAATGGTCACTAAATGAACTGTTGTAAGTCAAGGATCGCCTGTACAAAAATACAAAAAGCTTCTTTGCTTGCAAAAAGCTGCCCTAAATACCAATCATTAGATTAAAAATACCTGCAAGCCGGAGTTACAAATCAGGCAGGGTGCCAGAGCACCTTGAGGAATTAAAATAGTTAAAATGCAGTAATAACTATCAGCAGCCAACTCTTGCTCATAAAATGAAATCCTTTAGCAGAGAGGTCATTTAAGCTCTCCAGAAAGAGCACACCCAGGAGAAGCCATCCTTAGATCCATTTGCACCACTTAAAGACACCAACTGGTCTCACTCACCTCACAAGATATCCTAAGGAAATCATCCAGATTTAAGGAAAGGTCACATGCTCCTCAGAAAGGCAGTAAAAAATCAGTGCCAAGCTTGCATCCTGCCTCTTGGAAGTACACCCCAAAAGGACAGTGCCAGATACCTCTAAAGCAGTGAAGGAAGACCCCCACTCCCCAGATAGAAAAAGAAACCATGAGGCAGGAAAAAATTCAAACACAATACAAATAATTAAATCACAACAGTACCTGTTGCTTGTTGAAGCTGAATAGGGAAAATTATCCCATCAATAAACACAGGATTAAACGTCACCAAGCACAGAATTAAAACCAGTTTTAGACCAAAACTCGGAAAGGGTATGTAAACTCACGTCTGAATGTCAATCTTTCTAGCTAGCCAAGAAGCCTTGCTGAATGTCACTCATCTTGGTTCCCTGTCACTAAAAGTTTTGCTTTATTCAATTATTTCTTTAAAGTGCTGATTGTCCAGGGAAGTATTTCCTCCTAACACAGTGTAACAATCTTAAAACAACCCTTCCCCTTTAAGAAAGCCAAGCCCCAGAAGCTCTGGAGACAGGAAGTCTAGGCGTTCTGGCAAGAATGCAATAAGGGTGAAAAAACAAAAACAAAAGATTACTGCTAACTACCGGTTTTCTGAACTACTGAGAAAGTTAACAAGGGGTTCTATAGAACTGGACAGAACCGGTACAATCCCACCCCGAGTCCAGCCACTCTCTGCATTTCCTGAAGTCAGCTGCAGTTCATCCATTTTAATCAAAATTGGGCATTCACAAAAGGGCCTACCAGACTCCTTCTGATTCTTGTACTTTAGGAATTGTAAACAAAAGGAAATCTGTTTCTGGTGCTGGCGGAAGAAACAGGGAAGGCCTAAGAGAGGATTTAAGGGCATTTCATCAGGATCAGCCAAATCTTGTGATGGGATTCTGTAGTTTCCATCACCTGAAGTCAGTTCTATGGTCTGGTCCCTGCAGCTTCACCAACCTCAAACACTGGAGAAACCAATGGATGAAAGCTCAGGTATGCTCACATCTGGACACATCTGGGGCCAGGTTCCTCTCCAACCACCTTCCAGCCTGCCAAAGAGCCCAGCCTTCCCCTCCCTGCAGCCTCTCACCTTTCAGGGCCAGGGCCAGAGGCTCCTGCAGGCCGTCATGCTCCACATGGCACTGATAGCTCCCTCTTTGGGGTCGATCCGGATGCTGAGCCAGTAGTGGTAGGTCCCATCCACGTTGGGGGCCAGAAACCCATGGATGGTCTCCTCCTCCCAGACCTCCCCGTCCCTCTTCCAGGAGGCATCGATCTCCTTGGGGTAGAAGCCATCCACGCGGCAGATGTGAGTCTCCGTCCCATCCTCAGCCTCCACCTGCTGGTCATCGTCACAATGGGGTCTCTGCAGAAACATTGCAATTAACTCTGAGCCCTTCCTGAGCCTGGAAGGTGGATGGGAAACTTGAAGGGATATGAAAGTCTTCCACTACTTCCCCCTCCACACCTGCAGCATCTAGGAAATGCTCCAGATCTGGAAAATGCTCAACCACAAGGACTCCTGATTTTGAGTCCTTCCCAGGGACAGCCTGAAAATTACAGGCAGTAAATTGAGGGTCCAAAGAAATTCCACTCTGACTGCTTTGAATCTAACTGATCTTGAGCTGTTCCCTTCAGGGGTGGGAGAGTGGAGATGGTCTTTTAAATTCCCTTTCAAGACAACAACAACACAGAAGTTTCTCCCTACTTTTGTGGTTTCCTTTGGAGAAGAGATATTACCTCTCAAAGGGAACAGAGAGAGGTGATGCTAATGGAAGAGAGAGAGACAGTCCCCCCAGGTCAGGGAGGGGTTGCTGGCCATTGTGGGGGGATTCCCCTATGGACCCTATGGATTAGGTGATCTCACTTAGCTAATACTGGGGGGGTGGAATCAAGGAGCCCAGAGGGAAAGAGTTCGACCCAGGGGGAGAGGTTGTCTAGATGGGAAAATAATAATAAGTCACAGGAAAATATTATAATTTGAGCCCTCTGTGGGGTGAGGGGGTGTTCCTGAAGGTGGGGAGGGGGTAGTTTTGAGGAAATACTCTCTAAGTCAGAATTGAGGGAACCTGTTTGAGATTTAAGAGAAAGATCCACAGAAACTTGGGAAGAAAAGAACCCCTCAACCTTGGCCTTTTTTGCCCAAGTGAGGATGTCTTATTCATAGTAGAAGTGGAGCCCTCTAGTGATGGGGTGGGACGTGCACCATCAGGTACAAGGCAGGGGGGAGCCTCCTCTGGGATGTGGGGGGGGAGAGTTAATGGGGGAAAATTAAGGATACCCATCACACTTGACTACAGTTTGGCTAATGAAGAACTCCAAGTGGTTGCTTCTCCATGAGCTGTGAACAGGAGTCCTTTTCCTGCCTGGTCCACACAGACACCCACCAGGCAGAGGCTGCATTTCCTGGTCCATTGAATGGCAGCCTGGAACCAAATAGAAGAGTTGCTGGAAGGGAAAGAGGAGGATTCCTTCCAGGGCAAACAGACTGCAGACCAGGGACCCAGAGGGGCCAAATACGCACAGGAAATCCGGCCATAAAAGAGGAAAGTCCAGCCTGGATCCAGATGCTCACCTGTCCTCAGCAGCGTCTCCTTCCCGTAGGACAGGTACCTCTCCAGCCACTCAATGCAGACTTCCCCCAAATAGGCCTTCGTTCTCTGATTCAGTTCTGGAATAGCATCCCATTTCTTCTGGGTGAACTGGGCCAGGGGGTCGGGAGCCACCCAGGTGAGGGTCTCCATGTTGAAGGTGATTAAGGTCCTCCCTTCATATCCAAACTGATAAAATCCTCTTTTGCTCCCATCAGCCTGGAGCTCACAGCCATATATCAGCTGCCATATGTGAAGGCCTGGAATAGGGACAGAAGGATGGTTCACAACCCTTCCCTGCAGGGTCTTTGACACTGGAGGGAGCCACTGACACCCCCATTTCCTCCCTAGAGTTCAAGAGAAAGAAAGCCCCCCATCACTAACCACCCTTCTCCCTTCCCTCGACCTGCCTCAGAGCCCCAGAACCTCCCCAGGAAAAGGGAAGCTGGTAAAGACAGCAGAGGATCCCAAGGGAGACCCAGAAATGAAGGAGTCACAGAAGAAACGGAGGTATGGAAACACTTCCATCTTTCCTTCTGCCATTCCTCTGCAGGGGAGACTCTTAGCGGGAAAGGAAGGGATCCCAGAGAGGGAACAGTTGCCTGAATCTGCGGCTGCAGAGGGACTGAAAGAGGATCTGGTCGATCTGCCAAAAAGCTTGCAGGGATCCCTGTGACCATAAATCATGCTCTGTGTTCACAAATAGCACCAAGTCACAAGGGCTGGTTCCCACTTTGAGCTAACCAGAAACAAACCATGGTTTAGTGCAATGTGAGAATGAAGCCTCGAAGGGCCAATAAGGACTATTTCCCTTAGCAACTGCTGCAAGTGGCCCAGTCTGATCTGGACACCCAAAGGGTCACTGACCTTTGAAATGAATTTTGAAATATACAGGCTCTGCAGGGCCCTGCAGAAGATGTTTCAACTTCAAGTGAGCAAATCTTGCATTTAAAAGAAAACTGAATGTTTGAAAAAAACCAAAAGGAAATCTTGAAATATTTCTACTTCTGTTTGGCCTTGAGAAGGACATCAGAAACTCTCAAATCTAAGGGAAAACCACCTGTAAGTACAATTGAACTAAACTGACCAGTCCTTTCCCTCCCTTTCCACACCCAGGAATGACGGGTGAGGGATCCTTTCTCTGCATGTTCTGCTCAGCCTGAGAACTTCCCTTTGGAGGAAGAGGAAGATCCTTGTGAGCTGGAATCCGATCCTGCCCTCGAGAGGAGATTCCCTGATCTCCCCATGGGAAAAATAGTTCTGGATTTCTGCCCAAGAAGAATCTCCTGCCATTCACAGGATGGCACCAAATATTTGGCTGCTGTTTTCAACTTCTGAGAACAAGCTCTGTCTTATTTCAGAAACATCAAAAGCAAAGACAAATTGTTTTATTTCACTTGAAGATGAAACCTGTGTGCGCTCGTCTCAAGTTTGGCACAGAACTGAATATTTGTGCAGCAAAAAAAGCACAGGGATTCCACTGAAAAGGCAAGTTTCATTTTTTATTCTTAGTGTAGAAACACTGTTAATGTATCTCTACAGAGCTATGCATAAAACAGTTCTATTCTTTCTTTAAGCCTGGATCCTTAGGGCTTCCCTGAGGCCTGAAAATTAATTGAAGGGTTCCTCCAGGGTCAAAAGGTTCAGAAAGTCTGTTTTAGAGAGGCTAAAATATATTTATATTTAGAACTGCTGTGAAGAATATCAGAAGCCACTACTGTCATTTTTCTTTACTGATTTTCTTCCACTGGTTTTCCTTTTGTGCATTTTTTTTCTTTGATTTTCTTTCCCATCTTTACTTTTTATTACTTTCTATTAATTTTTACCATCTTGTTGAAAAGTTTTAGTAAAAATTATATGTAAAAATTAAAAAGACCAACAGGATGTCAGTGATCATTAAATTAGTATTCAAAACGCAGAGGCTAATGTCATAATAAACCCTTTACATAAATCAAGGATGTAAAGTTTTTTTTATAAGGAATTATGACAGAGAAATATAGTAAAGAGGTGACCTATTTAATAGTACATATTATTATAGCAGCAAGAATGGTTTTGTTCAACATTGGAGAAATGGAGAAACCCTTGATGAAGGTGAGGTGATAAGGAAAATATTGATATGTGCTGAAATGGACAGACTGACTCTGGAACTGAAAAACAAAGATGAGACAGAATATCACAAGATATGGAGTAAATTTTACCAATGGTGGGAACAGAAAGGAGGGACCCAGAGTAAAAAATGAATAAGATTTATAGAATGGATAATTGAGGTTATGTAAATAAGCACAATGGAATAAGATGGATAAGACTATGGAGATAACTGTATAAATGTATATAAGATATGTATCATCTATTATAGTATGTATGGCAAAAATGAATGCCAGGATGATCACACCGTGTCCAATGTTTTAATAATTTAATCAATAAAATATTTATATATATAAAAAAGGATGCCACCACATCTGGAATATTGTCTGCCGTTTCTGGTCAAAAGACCCTAGAAAAGGACTGGAGGGAGCTGGGGAAGGTCCAGAGGAGGCGACTGAGGCGATGGGAGGGTGGGAGCAGCCTCCCTTTGAGGAAAGGTTGGGACCTTTGGGGCTGTTTAGACTGGAAAGGAGGCTCCCCTCCACTCTGGCCGCTCTCCTTCCTCCTTCCTCCACCAGGGGGAGCCCTCTGGGTCCAGCTCTGTTCCCCTGGGAGGCCAGTAGGGGGCCTGGAGGGATCAAGGAGGATCCTGGGGGATCAGGGGCAGGACTGGCAGAGCTCTGGGTCTGCCTGGAGTGGATGGGGAAGGAAAGGGCGGAAGAATTGGGGGCTGCATGTTTGTGTGATGAAAGGAGGGAAAATGGCTCCTGTTTGTGGAGAAGGTTTACCTCAGTCAAAAGCAGCCTATCTTTACACACACATTTCCTTGCAGCCCCCCAAATAAGGTTCCCTGAAAGTGAATCTTGTCCCCCAAAGATGGCAGAATGGGGGGGGGGCTGCTGAAGAAAGAGCTTCCCCCCTCCAGGGCAGCCCCACCAAGAGGGCAGTGCAGGAGTTCAGCCTGAGGGAGCAAGAATGGGAAGCCATGACGGCTCTGAGAGACTCTAGAAGGGCCCCAAATGGAGGATCCTTTCTTTTCTCTCCTGGGGAGGATCCTGGAAGTGGCCCTGAGGAGCCCACCACCCCATTTGGGCTTCCCTGGCCTCTCCTTCCAACTGGAGGATGAGAAGAAGCTCCTGGCAAGGGGGATCTAGTCTCCCCAGGTAGATCTCTACTTGATCCCTCATTTCTCTCGGGTGGAAACAAACAGAAGGACAAGGACCTGCTTCCCCCAGGATCTAATTAGGATCCACTTCCTTTTTTTTTAATTACATTTATATGCTGCCCTTCTCTGGAGACTCAGGGCGGCTTACAATTTTTTGGGATGCAACCCAGTGTGCTCAGCAATAGCCTTTTTGGGGTGGGGGATCAGTGATTCCCTTCCTCCCCCACAGCAGGTCAGGACCCTCCAACTTTTGGGGGGGAAGGAGAGATTTTGGTCTCTTTTTACCTCAGTTTATATCAATATCCACATCAGTATCAACATTCAGACAGATAAACACGTTTTCATTAACTGCAGTTGAAAGAAAATGTCAGCTATGGAGGCAAGGGCAATCTTAGATTGATGAAGAAAAAAAGAATAAACATATAAAAAAGACTTTTTAAAAGGTGTAGAGGCAGCCTTTTCCTTTGAAGGGACCCACCAGACCCATCACTCACCTTCACTCTGATTGTAGAGAGTCTTCAGGTTCTCCAGGTGTCCTCTGAACAGCTCCTGACGGGCACGAAAACTCCGGGTGTTTCTTTCCCAGTACTGGGGGTCCTCCTGGCCCGCCTTCTCTATCCAGGGGACTAGAGGCTTCATTCTCTGCCCGACGTTGTCGTAGTAACTGAAGATCTGACCATCCACATAACCCAGAGCAACAAAGTGGGGCAGCCCGTGACTTGGGTCTGAGATGGCAGTGCAGAAATACTTCAGGGAGTGGGAGGAGGCGCCTGGAAGGGACCCAGAGGGGCAGAGTTAGCGGGATTCAGTCAAGGGCCCTGATGCTATAATGGGGCACAGAAGGCCCCATTTTCAGACCTGGAAAGAAGAAGGAAGGAAGAGGAGATCTGGGGGGACAGAGGTGGAAGGAGGAAATGAAGGGGGAGATGATGGGAGAGAAAGCAGAAGCAGAGGGTGGAAAGAGGGAGCGACTGAGGGACAAAGGAGCATCTTCTGGAGGACCTGAAGGGTTGGAGGGCAGGGAGGTTGGGGAAGAGAGAGGAAGGGAAGGGAAAGCAGGGCCAGAGAGACAGCAGGATCCACAAACTTTTTGTGCTCCCCTCCAATTGGTCTTGGAGTTGCCAAGTTTGGGGACCCCTGATTTAGAATGATATGGACTAAAAGGGAAACCAAGTACACCACTGCAAAGAATGGGTGAATCCATGGGAAAAAATTATATTATTATTATTATTATTATTATTATTATTATTATTGTATAGCCTCTAAAGGACTCCTCACAACTAAAATACAACAATAAATATTTCGAAAAGAATTAAACTTAAACAAGCCCAATAACTAGAATTAATTTAAAACTAATTTAAAACCCCCAAAGAGCTCAGTCCAGCCCAGCCTGTTCAAACAGCCAGGTTTTCAAATCGGCGGAGATCAGGAGCCAAACGGAGCCCCAGGGGTAGTTGGTTCCACAAGGCGGGAGCTGCAACAGAGTAGGCCCTCGAGGCACCGCACCCGAGGAGTCCCCGTCTGTGCGCGCGCACAGGGCGATCGGTATTCGATATTGGCAGGAGACACTCCCGCCAATAAAATTTAGTTTGAAGTTATCTAACTTTCAGTATGGATAGTATAATTATTGATGGCGTATTTAATAATTTCCCCCCTCTATTGAATGAAGAATTAAATGACAACAGGGGTGGAGGAGCATCATTACATCACTGCATCCGCTTGTGTTGTGACCTTGCTTTAAGTGACATGAGCTCTTTCTGGCAAGGAGGGCTTGGAGATCTCTTTCAGGGCTGTGCAGAGGAAATGTCTCAACACCTGTCAGAGAAAAGTCACTCAGATTCTTTCTCAGTTGGACAATGGCAGGTCAGGGGGGGATGACTAGGGAGCAGTCTTGCCCCGTTATCTGGGAATAGTTTGAATCTGGTGGACCCAAGGAAATGCAGAGAGCTGTGAGCTCGGCTATTTGCTCCTCAGATCCACACCCTTCCTAGCTGGTTAAATTTGGTTATGCAGATGTTGTGTAAGGAAAGTGGTTACCGATAACAAAATAACAGAATTGGATCTTGGTGCCCCTAGTCCAACCCCTGCTCAGGCACGAGACGCTATACCTTTTTCAGACAGATGTTGGTTCAATCTCTTTAAAAACTTCCAATGTCAGAGCATCCACAACTTCTGGAGGCAACCTTGTGTGATGTGTTGTTGCCGGGATGGGGTTGGGGCTATTCTATTATTTGATTATTTTCTTCTGTTAGTTTTATTTTTTATAAATGAAGTTTTTCTATTCCTGTAAGCCGCCTTGAGTCGCCAAACAAACAAGCAATTGTGCCCTTCCCCTTTCCACCAAGGCAACCCCCCCCTTCTGCATTGCTCAGTGTCTGCCCCATGGAGGCTGCAGTGGCCCCACAGGAAGAAGGGGGGCTCCATCCCCAGAAGCTCAAAAGCAGCAGGAAACCTCACCTGGTGTCTCTCTAAACTCCGACCTCTGGTGGCCTTCACACTGCAACCTTCACCCAGTCGCTCCACTGCAACAGCCTCCCAGTTTGCAAATAACACCTAGGTGTTCCTAGAAACGGGCTGAATCCTCCCAGCACCAAAGCCACAAAGCCCACCCAGCCTGCTAAAGGCAGGAAAGAGGACCCAGGTGGAGGGGCTCTGCGAAGGCAGCCAGGAGGTTGTGAATTGACCGGATCCCGCTTTCCAACAACCTCCGCTTTGAAACAGGGAAAGGATTGCGCTTTGGGGCTCTCAAGTAGACTTGACCGACACCTGGAGGAGCCACCTTTGTCCTGATCCCAATGGGGCTCTCCTGGATTTGGGGGAGGGGGGGAGAAGAGAAGCAGCTTTGGGGCATAACACCAAAGTGGCCAGAGGAGGAGGGGGAGCGGACTAAAAAGAGGACTGAATCAGGATTCTCATTCTGGGTATATATTACCTTTTGCAGAGGGGGCGGGGTAGGAGAGAGAAAGTTTCCGTGGCAGTTAAAAGGGGCGGAAACCCCCCTGCAGACCCCCAAAGGGACTCACCAAAGCAGCTCTCCCGCAGGGCCACCGCCACCAACAGCAGGAGCAAGAGGGGCACAGAGCGCAGAGCCATCCTGGCCGCGATCCTCAAATCTGTGCCCCGCTTCCTGGAACTTGCAGACAAAGAAAAAGTGTCTCCCTTTGATCAACAGAGCCACAACATGGCGCAGGCTGGATATTGGCCAAGCTCAACCAATAAAAAAAAATCCCCATGTCGTCATAGTTGCTTGGCAGACGTCCAGGCTCAACAGGTGTGAAAAGCGAGAGTCACATCAGGAAATCTTGGGGTGGGGGGGGAGGGGCAGAACTGTGAGGCTGGGGAAAGCAGGATGATGATTTGGGGTGTGTGTGTGTGTGTGTGTGTGTGTGTCTGAGAACACTTTGTCCATGGGATAGCTTGCTTCCTGGAGTTGGTAGGTGCTCCATCACTGGAGATGTTCAAAAATGGACCCTTTGATAGGGATGGTATGAGGCAGGGGTCTTCAAACTTGACAGCTTTAAAGCTTGTGGACTTCAATTCCCAGAATTCCTCCTCCAGTCATGTTAGCTCAGGTATTCTGGGAGTTGAAGTCCACAAGTCTTAAAACTTGCCAAGTTTGAAGACCATTCGGTATAAGGTCTCTCCTGCCTATCCCACGTTTTTCTGTATTTTATATCTACATCAGTTTTATTTTCAGGCAACAGAAATGTCCCCAGGAATGCCAGCCAAAGCAAAGCTTTGCCTGCAAAACATGTTTTTTAAAGAGAAGCTTACAAGAGATATTTAAAGTCGGACCAAAATCCAAGAGCCAGCTTAAGGTTGTCAGCAGATTGAAGGGTCCAAGGTTCAGGAGTGACATTATATACACACCTGAGCTAAATGTTGTTTCCAGCAGAGAGAACAGAGCCAGCCCAACCTCTTCTATAGGCTGCAGCCAACTGTCACTCATTAATTTTTAATCTGCTGCTAGGCAATGACCAATAGCATCTCCGTTCGTCTCTCCTTTTCACAGTTAAAGTTTAGCTTTTTTTTTCTTTGCCCAACTTATATGTCAACCATTTTCCCAGCACAGTTGGAAAGCCAAAATTTCTCTTTTCTTTTTTTCACAGTTCATCTTTATTTCCATTTCACTGACTGAAATTTCACTTACTGAAAGGCACCCTCGTGCCTCCCGTCCCTGTCCTATTGTCCCCATTTATTCGTGCTTATTTCCTGTATTCTTACTCATGTTTATACTTATTATTGCTTATTATTATCCTATTATCTTGTAAGCGATTGACAAATCACATAAATAAACAAACAAACAAAATTCTGTGGGCGTGGCTAGGTGGGAATGGTCATGTGACTGGGTGGCTGTGGCTGCTTCTCCTCCTTCTCCTTCTTTGCAGCACCCCACAAACTCCTTTTTATTTTTGCCTCCTGGACCTCAGGGAAGCCTCCTGGGAGGCCGTTTTTGCTCCCAGGAACCAGAGCGACCGGTTGAAAGCAACTGGGATGAACCGGTAGAATACCACCACTGATTCTGTTAGGTATTTTGGGAAAAGCTAACCAGTCTTTTGAACAGTGCACTTTCCGCTGCTTCTGCTGAGCACGTAGCACTGACCAAGTCTGTCCCAGATCATTTTAAGGCCTCTTTCGGGAGGGGGGAGTAGTTTATGTTTATTGCCCTGATTCGTTTTGCATGCTCAGCAGATTCAATTCCCAGCCATTTAATTATTAAATCTCCCTCTTCAGTACATGACAAATCTAAGCCACTCCGTTCTGGAGAGCCTTCAGGACCATCATTAAACTTTTCAAGTGCTTTCAAGTGGTGCTAACATGGCTTCCAAAGCTGACAAAGTCCTCGTGTGAGTAGCTCACCGTGGCAAGGCCTACGGTGGCTTGATTAGCTGACTGTGCATTGGCAGATAAAAAGGATGAATCCCCCCCCCGTTCCCCCAAAGGGTCTTATCGAAGCAGCACCTCTCTCGTAAGGTGACCGCCACCAACACCAGGAGCAAGAGGGGCGCAGAGCGCAGAGCCATCCTGGCCTCGATCCTCAACCTGCGCTCCTCTCTCCTGAAATCTCAAGCAAAGCCAGAGGGGCTGGGGAGGGGGGCGCGGGTTGAACAGCGCAACAATCCTGCTGGCGGTTGGCCGAACACAACCAATAGGAAAAAAGCATCCCTATGTCGTCATTGTTGCTGGGCAGACACCCAGGCGCAACCGGCGAGAGGGGGCGTGGAGAGGAAAGCGAAAGTTCCATCAGGAAATCCCCTTCCAGGGATTCCGCCTCTTGGGGGGGAGGGGCGGAATTGGGGGGGGGGCTGGGAAAAGAGCGGGGTCTCTGAGAGGGGCGAGGGGGAGGGGAGACCCCACCCAGCCCCTCCCAGCCAGGGATCAGGGGGAGCTGCTGAAAAAGCCAGCGCAGTCTTGGGCTGCATCAACGGAGGGAGAACATCAATGTGCTGTCCAGCCAGTTTAGAGTTAATGGGATTTGGGAAAGTTAGTGAGGAACTGAGCAGGAGAAGTCATAATGTCGGTTTATTCTGCCGAAATGAGCCCCCCCCCTTGGAATGCTGGCTACAACTCCGGTGGCCACCATACAAAAAGACGCTGAGACCCTAGAAAGTGAGGAGAGAGAAGCGGCAAAAGATCAAAAAGGATCCGGACTCCCAAATCTTATGCTGAAGAGACGGAGGGAGGGAGGGAATTCTAGCCTCTGGCAGAGAAGAAACGCGGGGGGGGGGGAACGGACGACATGATAACTGCCTTCCAGAACTTGGGGGGGGGTCTGCCCCAAAGAAGAGGGGGTGGGCTTCTTCCCCAAAGCCCCAGAGGGCAGGAGGAGAGGAAGCATCTTAAAGAAAGACCCAACGGACAAGAAAAGAGACATTTTCTAACAAATCGAAGGAAGAGTTTTCCTCCTGGAGTTGTGGCTGCTCCATCACTAGAAGTTTTCCAAAATAGACTGGACAACCTTTTGACCAGGGTGGTATAAGCTCTCCTGCCTTAAGCCGGAGGTTGGGCTGGATGACCTCTGAGGTCCCTCCCAGCCCTACGATTGTATGTTCCAGGTCAGAAACTCCGAGTGATCTTCGCTCTGGATGAAAAGGCTCAAAAGGCTCTTGTGGCATTTTCAAGACAAAGCTGCCCAGTCAGAGGGCTTTAATAAATAAATACATTTCTAAAACTTTTGAATCTATAAAAGGTGCTCAAATATTGACTGAATTCTCACCAAATGCTTTAAAGCTGCCATGTCCAACCTTTTCACCTTCCCTGGGCAGCATTGGGTGAAAAGGGATTGTCTTGGGCTGCATAGAATAGCAATAGCAATAGCAGTTATATACCGCTTTACAGTGCTTTTACTCTGTCGCCCACTCTAAGCCCTTTACAGAGTCAGCCTGTAAGCCCAGGACATTCTGACCGTCATAAATACGAACCCCTTGCCAAGCAGCTGATTTTTCATCACAGGACCACGGGGATGCTGCCATGGTTGTAAGTGTGAAAAATGGTCATAAGTCACTTTTTTCAGTGCCGTTGTAAACTTGGAACAGTCACTAAATGAACTATTGTCAGTTATGCTTAATGGCGATGATTGTACCCATTTTACAGATGGGGAAGTCAGAGAACATAACCTCATTCTAAGTCAGGGGTCCTCAAACTTGGCAACTTTAAGACTTGTGGATTTCAACTCTCAGAATTCTCCAGCTGGCTGGAGAATGCGGGGAGTTGAAGTCCACACGTCTTAAAGTTGCCAAGTTTGGAGACCTAAGTGATGTTTAGTACTATAATATTTTATGCTTCTGTCTATAAAGATAAAGCAATCGGAATTGTTCAGGCTGCAGTTGTTTACCCATTAAATTGGCAATAAAACCCACTAGGCGTGCACAAGCATTGCTTTGCAAACGACAATTACAAAAAGAAGCAGCAGCGTTTAGTAACGGAAAGCGCCGCTGAAAACTCCCATGACGGCTACAGGACTCTTGGCCTTGAGCGCGGACACTTTCCGAGTCCGCCCAAGCCAATGGGATCCGCCGACGGTGCCACTGGCTTTTCTGAGAAATCAAAGAAGCGCCGTTCTCGCAATGGCCACGGGGGGCGCTGCCGCGCCAGTAACGCTTCCCACCCGACAACAGATAATTTAACAGATAATCAGAGTTGGAAGTCGGGACCTTGTAGGTTATCTAGTCCAACCCCTTGCCCAAGCAGGAGACCCCACACCGTTTCTGACAGATGGGAGTCCAATCTCTTCTTGACCAGGTGGAAAGTTTTCACTCTTGCAGAGACACCGGCTGAGGGAATTGCTGGGTTGGATGATCGAGGCAGATTTATTTCCCTTGTTTAGAGGCAAAGAGTTTCCACGCAGATACAAGTCTCCGAATTCCCCAGCCAGCGGCTGTGCTGGCAGGTTGGGCTGAGAGAGGAAGGAACCGGACCAGAGTCACCCTTCTGACTTTTTTCTCATGCCTAAAGTAGGATTAGAGCCCGCTGAAGACCCGGGGAGAAATGGCAATCCCTCTCTTCCTCTGACACTGCCCACCTTCCTCCCTTCCCATGCACTCTGTTCATCCTTCAGAACAAGGAAGGGATCAGCCATCTTGGCAGCCTTCACGTTTTTGGCCAATATGCTCTTGGGTGGGACAAGAAAGTAGTAACATCTAGCACAGTGGTTCTTAACCTTTTTGAAAGAATCGCCCCCTTGAGCTATTGAGGAAGTTGTCATCGCCCCCTCCCCCAACATAACTGCCCCCTGCCACCTCTTAGCGTCCCCAAGGGGGCCACCAGAGGGGCACTAAGAGGCGGCAGGGGGGTGTTCGAGGCACCGGCCCTGCAGGTTCACCCACTGACTGTAGTAATGCTCCGGAGCTGGCGCCTCCAATGTGGAAGCGGTGGCGCATTATGTGCCACCACGGCCACATTCAACGCACCACCCCCTGCCACCTCTTAGCATCACCAAGGCCAAGGGGGCCAGCAGAGGGTTGCTACGAGGCAGCAGGGGGGCGTCTGAGGTGCCGGCCGGCCCTGCAGTTTCACCCATTTTGGTGCCGGCTCTGGAGCGGTGCTACAGTCAATGGGTGAGCCTGCAGGGCCAGCACATTGAACATCCCCTGCCGCCTCTTAGCATCCCCAAGGGGGCCAGCAGAGGGGCGCTAAGATCGGCAAGGGGGCGGTGCATCGAACGCGGCCGCGGCGGCATGTAATGTGCCACTGTTTCCGCATTGGAGGCGCCGGCTCTGGAGCAGTGCTAGTCAATGGGTGAACCTGCAGGGCCGGCTGGCACCTTGAACGCCCCCCTGTCGCCTCTTAGCACCCCTCTGCTGACCCCCTTGGGGAAGCTAAGAGGCGGCAGGGGGGCGTTCGAGGCGCCGGCCCTGCAGGCTCACCCCATTGACTGTTGTACTGCACCTGAACCGGCGCCTGTCCATCCATCCATCCAAAAGGTCTGTCTTTTTGTCTACCTACCTACCTACCTATCTACCAATATAGATCTCTCTCTCTCCCAATATATTTCCCTCCATCGCCCCCATATCGCCCCCCTTCCATTCCTTCGCCCCGTCGCCCCTTTTTGTTCCATCGCCCCCCTGAATAACAAAATCGCCCCTGGGGGGCAATATTGCCCAGGTTAAGAACCACTGATCTAGCAGGAAGCAAGGGGGAAGGGAGAATAGATGGGCCAGAGAACGGGCAGGGCAAGAGAGGGGAGGGAAGGACTGGACAAGGAGGGGAAGGTGGAGGAGGAAAAGTGGAGAGGAGGAGGAAGGGTAGTGAGGAGGAGTGGGAAGGGAGGAGGGGAGACAAAAGCAGAAGGAGAGGAGGAAGAGGAGAGAGGAGATGAGAAGTTTAAACCACACCTAGAGTACTGCATCCACTTTTGGTCACCACGTTATAAAAAAAGATGTTGAAACTCTAGAAAAAGTGCAGAGAAGAGCAACCAGGATGATTAGGGGACTGGAGGCTAAAACATACAATGAACGGTTGCAGGAACTGGGCCTGGCTAGTCTAGTGAAGAGAAGGACCAGGGGAGACATGATAGCGGTCTTCCAATATTTGAGGGGCTGCCACAGAGAGGAAGGGGTCAAGCTATTTTCTCAAGCACCTGCAGGCCAGACAAGGAATAATGGATGGAAACTGATCAAGGAGAGATTCAACCTGGAAATAAGGAGAAACTTTCTGACAGTGAGAACAATCAACCAATGGAACAGAAGTTGCCCTCGGAAGTTGTGGGAGCTTCATCCCTTGAGACTTTCAAGAAGCGATTGGACTCCAATCTGTCAGGGTGTGCTGCTTGGGCAGGGGGTTGGACTAGATGACCTACAAGATCCCTTCCAACTCTGATTATCTGTCACTAGGCGTGCACAAGAATTGCTTTGCAAACGACAACTACACAAATAAACAGCAGCGTTTACAACGAAAACCTCCGCTGGAAACACCCATAACGGCTACAGGACTCTTGCCCTCGAGCGCCGGGACTTTCCGAGCCCGCCCACAGAAAGCACGTGATCTCCTGATTGGCTTTTCTGAGAAATCAAGCGGTAACAAAGAAGCGCCGCTCTCGCATTGGCCACAGGGGGCGCTGCCGCGCCAGTAAAGCTTCCGACCGACAAGGTGGGGGTGGAAGGTTTTCACACTGGTAGAGACACCGAGTTGAGGGAATTGCTGGGTTGGATGATCGAGGCAGATTCATTTCCCTTGTTTAGAGGCCAAGAGCTTCCTCGCAGATACAAGTCTCCGAATTCCCCAGCCAGCGGCTGTGCTGGCAGGTTGGGCTGAGAGAGGAAGGAACCGGACCAGAGTCACCTTTCTGACCTTTTTCTCATGCCTAAAGTAGGATTAGAGCCCGCTGAAGACCCGGGGAGAAATGGCAATCCCTCTCTTCCTCTGACACCGCCCACCTTCCTCCCTTCCAATGCACTTCCTTCAGAACAAGGAAGGGATCAGCCTCTTGGTATGGAGAATAGATGGGCCAGAGAACCGGCAGGGCAAGAGAGGGGAGGGAAGAAGAGAAGGAGGGGAAGGGAGAAGAGGAAAAGTGGAGAGGAGGAGGAGTGGGAGGGGAGGAGGGGAGACAAAAACAGGAGCAGGAGAGGAGAGGAGGAAGGAGAGAGAGGAGATGAGAAGTTTAAACAGACAATCAGAGTTGGAAGGGACCCGCAGGTCATCTAAATCCAACCCCTGCGAGGAGACCCACATCTTGGATGAGAAAACAAAAAAGAGAAGATGAGAAAAGAAAAGAAAAAAGGATCATGGAGGAGAAAGGAGGGAAAAGAGAGGAATGGAAGAAAGGGACCAGAGAGGAAGAAAGAGAGGACAGAAGAATGGAAGAGGAAAAATGAGAAAGAAAAGGAGAAGGAGTGGAAAAAGAGAAGATCGGGAGAAGAAAAGGAGGAGGAGGAAAGAAAGGAGAGAGGGAGAAAGAAAGATCATTCATCAAAAGGAGGGGTTTAGATCGGTTCAAGAGGGAGTTGATCTGGTAGGGCAGAGTTACCACAAGTGTGGCCCACACTCAGCCCAAGTGACCATCCCTTAGGACCCCTGGAGTGAAGGGGGGAGCCTTTTCGGTTTTAGGAGGGGGGAGCCTTACAGGATTTTTTTAGAAGGATAACATGGCTTGTCCAGGTCTTGGCAGCAATACAGAAATGGTTTCCCATGGCTTTTTCCTGCATTGGGTTGTGTGTGTGTGTGTGTGTTTATCCCGCCCTTATTATTTTTTACAAATAGCTCAATGTGGCAGACATACCAAATACTCCTTCCTCCTCCTATTTCCCCCACAAGAACAACAACCCTGTGAGGTGGGCTGGGCTGAGAGAGGGAGACAGGCCCAAGGTCACCCAGCTGGCTTTCAGGGCTCAGGTGGGATTAGAACTCCTGCCTCCTGGTTTCCAGCCGGATGCCTTTCCCACTCAGAGCAAACTGGCTCGGCTTTCACTTTTATTTCTGAGTGCAGCCCTGGAATTTCTGGTGGTTCCCCAGAACTAATGGAGTCCAACCGAGGGTCAACCTGGACTGGGCAGGCACTGCTGTTGGTCACTGTTAAACCTGGCCGTGTTGCACCCTGGACAAAGGGTGAAGGTGCTGCTCTGGCGGGGCTGGGCTGCACAATCCCTCAGGGAAAGCAAAGGAAGGCAGAGCTGCAGAAAGTCACAATTCCTCCCTTTCAGGGCCCTGGTCTGTACTACACTGATGAGAGAGGAGCCTGCTGAGAGGCCTCCTTTTTCTTCAACACAGACACAGACTTCAACCGATTAGCAGATTAACAGATAATCAGAGTTGGAACTTGGAAGGGACCTTATAGGTCATCTAGTCCAACCCCGCCCAAGCAGGGGACCCTGCACCACTTCTAACAGATGAGAGTCCAATCTCTTCTTGAAGGTCTCAAGGGATGATGCTCCCACAACTTCCAAGGGCAACTTCTGTTCCATTGGTTGATGGTTCTCACTGTCAGAAAGTTTCTCCTTATTTCCAGGTTGAATCTCTCCTTGTTCAGTTTCCATCCATTATTCCTTGTCTGGCCTTCGGGTGCTTTAGAAAATAGCTTGACTCTTCCTCTCTGTGGCAGCCCTCAAATATTGGGACACTGCTATCATGTCTCCCCTGATCCTTCTCTTCACTAGACTAGCCAGGCCCAGTTCCTGTATCCGTTCTTCATATTAGAACTATCATATTATTATAATTAGAACTGCAGAAAAACAATTGCTACCAACCTGCCTTCAATCAAGGACCTGTATACTGCACGAAGTCAAAAAGGGCTGTGAAAATATTTATAGACCCCTCGCATCCCAGACATAAACTGTTTCAACTCCTACCCTCAAACGATGCAATAGAGCACTGCACACCAGAACAACTAGACACAAGGAGTTTTCCCACTATGCCATCACTCTGCTAAACAACTAACTCCCACAACACTGCCAAATTACTTAGTAAGACTGTATTACTATTATTCTTCTCATCCTTCCTATTACCTACCTCTTCCCACTTATGGCTATCACCGTGTTGCTTGTATCTATACAATTTATATTGTTTCATTTGTTTTCCTGGTATGTTTTGATTGCATGTTTAGTTTAGTTTATTGTCATTGCACCTCATACAAAAATCAAACACCATCTTCAGTGCACATCATGACCATGACCATGAAAATAAACTCAAACACACATCCTTCACACTCCACACATTGAACTGGAAACCCCACACCACACCAACACTGCACTATACAGCAGAATTCAAAAGAGCTACTGCCCTGGGATAGAAACTGTTTTTCAGCCTATTTGTCCTTGTTTTAATTATTCTGTACCGTCTGCCAGATGGTAATAGTTCAAAAAAAGGTGCAGGATGAGATGGATCTTTGAGATATTTTGAACTTTTTAAGGCAGCGGGAGCTATAAAGCTCTTCCAAAGAGGGGAGAGGGCAACCCATGATCCTCTGGGCAGTGACATTAACCCTCTGGAGTGCTTTCTTATCTGCCACTGTGCAATTGGCAAACCATACAGAGGTGCAGTAAGTTGTTGTATGTGTTGGTAACCTATGTCTGACTTGATTGCTTATAGTAACCTATGACTATCACTAAGTGTTGTGTCTCATGATTCTTGACAAATGTATTTTATTTTTCCTGAAAGCAGATGCACCAAAGACAAATTCCTTGTGTGTCCAACCACACTTGGCCAATAAAGAATTCTATTCTGTTCTGTTCTATTCTATTTTCTATCCCATCTATTCTGTTCTAATTCTATTTTCCACAGGAAGCAGAAACACAAACAGCTACAGAGTCCTGGACAGTGGCCACTGGCCCAACCTGACTGTGGATGAGGCCTCCCTCCCACCTCGGCCAAAGAGCCGTCTGCTATGTCACCCATCGTGACTCCTATATAGTAGTAAACACTATGTTTCCCAAGCAGCCACTGGGTTCTTTAGGCACCCTGTGATCCCAAGCATTGGGTGGGGGGAGGGCAGTGGCTAGTATTGCACTGTCCCTTACTGGCTTTCTGTCAATTTTGTGTCCTCCAGTGTATCACATGAAGGAAAATGGCCAGCTATAGTTAATGGGATTTGGGATAGGTAGTTAGGAATTGAGATCTGTCCCCTTAGGGAATGCATCATGGTAAATGTGGTTAAGGTATCCTGAGAAATATAGTTCATGTCATGTGGCCACATCTGTAACCCTGATTGGTCACTGAATTGACCCTTGGTGGGTTGGGGGAGGTTTCTTCACTCTTGCCTGAACACAGCCTCATGGTGGCATCTCTACCCCCTGCCTCTATAACTATGGGATGAAAGAGATAACCATCTTTTTACTGTTCTGTTTTGTACAAGACAGAACAGCTGGAGCCGGGTGAGGCTGAGGATGACAGCAACCTGCTCCACCAGCATTTGGAAGAGAAGTGAGATGGACAGATGACCACAAGCATGGAGATCTTCTGACACTCAGAAGAGGAAAAGGAATGAGGGAACCATCCCTGTGTCTTTTCATGGGGCAACAATAAACCGCATTTGAGCTCATTTTTCTTTCAGCTCTGATTTGTAATTTAAATTTTTTGGGGGTATCTGAAGGAAAATATATCACTTTGATGATAGAAAAGAAGACATTGGTATAATTCAAAATTCCTGTTCTGAATCTTCAGAGATAATTTTGGAGGAATTTTCTGAGGAAATTCTGGCA
The DNA here is from genome assembly GCA_009733165.1 of Naja naja. Classification (NCBI taxonomy): domain Eukaryota; kingdom Metazoa; phylum Chordata; class Lepidosauria; order Squamata; family Elapidae; genus Naja; species Naja naja. Next base: position 522,937 of record SOZL01001854.1, on the reverse strand, counting down.
AGGGCCAAATATTTTTTAATTTATAAGCTAAATCTTGTGTCAGTTTCCCCACTTTATCTGGAAATATATTCAACTCAGATTTTTATTCCTACAACTCCACAACTCCACACCTCCTAATTCCCATCTTCACTAAACAGAGAATTTTCTCCACAGTTTCAGCCCCTGAAGAAAGGAATGTTTTGGGGAATATTAAAAAGGCAGGATAGAATATTTCCCCTAAATCAGAAATGGGAAAAAAATGTTAAGGGAGGCAGAATCAGCCCCAGTCTCCCTGCCCCAAGCAGAAACTGAGGAGGCCAGCTTTTAGAAATGCAGATTTGGTAAACCATTTGGAATGACTGGGTTGAGACAGAAACTCCTGATCAGCAATACAATTAGACAATCCATAGGTTGACAAAATTAGCTCAGACAAACACCTAGGATTTGCATTTCCCCTTTTGCCTATAGAGCCAGCCATGACCCCTACGTGACCCCATAAGAATCCAGAAGATATAAAACCCATCCACTCAACTCCATTTTGTCAGCTGTCCCAGAACCACACAGTGCTGGTGGTTCTCCTTCATCAATAAATCAACTTTCTTTCCTCTCAGCCTCCATTTTATTCCCAGCTTGGAACTTGACCTGGAATTTTTTTTCCTATACAAGGATTTCCTGGCAAGTTGCTCACGCGTCACTCATGATGAATTCAAGCAAGTGAGGAAACGCTGGACTGCAACCAAAACAATCCATGTTGAACAATTGAATGCAGGTTTGCAGATGTCAGCAGTCAGAGATAAAGGGAGATTATTAGCAAGTGATCAAAGAACAAGAAGTAGAAACCAGGTTTCTTCTCTTTGGGGAGAAGTAAATAGGGATCCCTCGAGAATCATGATTATAAAGATGTTTTTAATTGTGTATAATTTGTTCACTACTTCTTGCTCCTTAGAGGATTCAAGGGCTGCTTTCATTGAAAGGGCAGGTTGGTGCTTCTGTCCCAAATTCTGAAACACCATTCGAGGAATTTCAACTGCAGATCTTTGGGAAACTGTCACTTTGGATTGTGACAAGACACATAAATGGAACAAACAAATAAATACATATGGATTATTTTTATATATCTGGAATTGTGGAAGACTTTTAATTTAGTTAAGGGGTAAAAATGCATGCCTAAAACACATGAGACAAAAGAATTATAAGTTACTCTTTTATAATGGAATATTTATGTAGTTAGACTAGAAGCTTCTTCTTTGCTCTTTCTGATGCTTTTCTGTTAGCTTCCTCTTTTTCTCTTTTCTGCATAAAACCTCCACCTAAAACCTAAAATGTGTTCAGCTAAAATATGTACATGACACATTGTTATAAGGAACATCCTCCCAAGGGAAAGCCCAGCAGTAAAACAAGAAAAGACACTGAAACACAGAAAACAATGTCATGCTGACTCTCAAGCTGATAGTTGATCTCATTTTAGAATATAGAGAATAGGGGGGTGTGTGGGGAGGGCTTCTTAGGTGTGGCGTGTTCTGTGCAGGGGTATAAATGTATTGTTTGAATATGGAAGCTTGCTCTTCTTGTACCCAATCCACTTTGGAAGGGACTTGAAGGCCCGTTTGCAAGCTTATTTTCTCTAATAAACCTTTGAACTGTGAACCAGACCTGTTCCTGTGTTGTATTGAATAATTCGGGTCTTACATCTCACACACAGTAACTGTCCCACCCTTAGGGTTTCTGAGCCCCTCCCAAATTGGCTTTGGCTCCACCCTGTTTGGGAAACCTACCCCACCATGACACAAACTCCTGATGTGCTCCTCACTTTAAAACGGAAATGGAAGGTGCAATCCTTGGATGCATCCTTTGAGGAGCCAGGATGGTGGAGTTAGGCAAAAAACGGAAGGAAATCTGGGATAACAGGACAGTTTCTGAGTGGGGAAGGTGAGCACCATTTCCCAAACAACACAAAACTAAACAGATAACAGATAATCAAAGTTGGAAGGGACCTTATGGGTCATCTAGTCCACCCCCCCCCCCCCCCGCCGTACAAGCGGGAGACCCTACACCATTTCTGACAGTTGGCAGTCAATCTCTTCTGAAGGTCTCAAAATAAATAAAAACTCTGGGCAGCTTAGAATACAGGTAGTCCTCAAGTTAAGACCACAATTGAGCCCAACATTTCTGTTCCTAAGTGTCCTCGTTTGTTAAGTGAGTTTTGTCGCAATTTACAACCTTTGCTGGCTGGGGAATTCTGGGAGTTGAAGTCCTCCAGGCTTAAAGTGGCCAAGGTTGGAGACCCCTGTTCCAGAGGATCTAGGGTGCATTGCTCTTCCCGATGGCGGAGACGACTGGAGATGGGGATCCCTCAAGGATCCACGCCTTCTACCCGAAAGGCCTGATAGGTGGTGAGTAGCGCTTTCACTTACTCCAGGGAGGAGGCCCATTAGCAACCAATACACCTCAGGAAAAAGCAACCACGGCGGCGTAGGAACCTTGACGAAGCGCAAACCGAAAGCAAAAGCGCGCCGCGTTGGGGATTTTCGGCTCTGCGGAGGAGGGGCGGTGGGTTCGGGGAGCTTTGGGGGCAGAGAGGAAGCCCAGCCGGGCTAAAAGCTTCGGATCAAGGAGGACCATGGAAGGCGGCCGCGGCTGAAAGGTGAGAGGCTGGGAAAAGAGCGGTCTGATCTGGACGATCGAGCGGTTCCAGAGGCGCGAGGACTCCACTGCCCATCATTCCCACCCGCAGGGCTGCTCATGTTGGGTGCGGGTTAGAGGATGCGCAGTCCACCTCCTCCTTTAAGCGGCTGAGGGTGGATCTCCCATTTCCTGCCCTGCCCCAAAAAACCAACCAACCCGGACGCGTTTGGTTCTGCTTTGCGCGGCATCTGAACTTTCGGGATCCTCTTTTCGTGGCGCCTCTGGTCCGGAGGATGGGAGCAGGGTTCAAATCCTTTACTAGCCTAAAAACCCCGATCTGGATATTTCAAACGTTTCTGCAGCAGCTCTGGGGGGTTGTTTCCCAAGGTGAAAAGAAAGAGAAAGAGAGAAATAAAAAACTAAGGAGAAATCTCCTGACCGTCAGAACAATTAACCCGTGAAACGACTTGCCACCAGAAGTTGTGGGTGGCTCCCTCACTGGAGGTTTTAAGAAAGGACTAGACAGCCCTTTGTCTGTGATGGTATAGGCTCTCCTGCTTGAGCAGAGGGGTTGGACTAGATGACCTCCAGGTCCCTTCCAACTCTATTATTCTGATTTCAGCCTTCAAAGGAGTGCTGCTGAGAACGTGGTGCAAATTAATAGAACAGAATAGAATTTAGAATAGAATTAGAAATAGAATAGAATAAAATTAGAATAGAATAGAATAGAATAGAATAGAATTTAGAACAGAATAGAATTTATTGGATTGAAAGTAGAGAATAGAATTTAGGATAGAATAGAATTTAGAATAGAATTAGAATAGAATAGAATTTATTGGAATGAAGAGTAGAATAGAATTAGAATATAATAGAAATTTAGAATAGAATAGAACTTTGAATAGAATAGAATTTAGAATAGAATATCATTCTTTATTGGCCAAGTGTCATTGGACACACAATTTGTCTTGGTGCAAATGTTCTCAGGGTACATAAAAGAAAGATACATTCATCAAGAGTCAAGAATCATAAGGTACAACACTTAATGATAGCCATAGGGTACAATAAGCAAGATTTAAAAATATGAGAAAGCTGTCCTGTAACCAAAGAAGCCAAAATTAGTGTAAGTGACCTTTTCCAAAATTGCCCTGAGACTCTGAATATTGAGGTTGCAGCCATGGAATTCTGTGGGAAGTCAGCTGATTAGATACAGGATCTTGGGTGATACAGCACTGGGAGGCAGTTTAGTTGAATGGA
>SOZL01001854.1:497323-518079 GCA_009733165.1 Naja naja | reverse complement strand
AGAAGATATCCTAGTCTGTTGGTTCAATGAATCAGAATAAGGGAGGGGTTCTAACTCCCTTTATCTATTACTGTATGCCTAGAAGCATCTTAGATTCTGCTTTGACTAGTACTGGGATCACTTCAAATAAAGAATTCTTTTTGTAGTACCTAGCTTTCAGAAGTTCATTCTTTTCGGTTGAAGGGGAAAGTCCAGTGCTTACAAAATATAATACCTAATGATGCACTAAACATCTAAAGATTGTCATAGGGCAACAGTGCTGCGTATGCAGATTCCTAAGAATCTATTCATAGAAACTAATACTCTGTTGAATGCAGCATGTATGCATAGATTTGCCCATAATGGGTTGAAATGGAAGCAAATAGACATCAAGGGATCCTTATTTCATATACAGTAGTAATAGTGCAGCCAGAAATTCAGCAGGAAAAACAACATCAAATGCCAAATGGAGGAAGCCCCAAGGAAAACAGTAGCAATTGCTCAGCCTCAAATCATAAAAAATTGCATGGGGCATTTCAGAAGTTGAATATGGTGGATTTGTACTTTGTATTTGTTCTGCCACAGAACTATACTAGCATTGCAGCAGATTGAGAATATTGTACAACATCAATAGCATTGTGATTGTTTAGCCTTGATCCTGAGTTTCCTTTGTTTAGCCAAAAAATTAGATATTGGAGGAATACACAAATTGTGGCCTGCTGTTTTTATGTTTTGGTGAGTTTCCTTGCTTTTGCTAGGTTGTCTGAATCAATCTACTTGATAAACTGCAACTCCTACACTCTAAAAACATATGGACTACACAACTCGATCAGGGCAAAGCAATAGATTCTATTTACATAGACTTCTGTAAAGCCTTTGATTCAGTGGTACATGACAAACTACTTCTAAAATTAAAATCTTACGGCATCTCCAGACACCTGCATAATTGGATAGCTGCATTCCTGTCAAAGAGGCAACAAATGGTCAAAATAGGGAGAGCCCTATCTAATCCCATACCTGTCAACAGCGGTGTCCCCCAAGGCAGCATTCTAGGACCAACTCTCTCATATTAAAAGCAACTGTGTTCTTTTCGCTGATGATGTAAAACTTTTCAATACCACCGACAATACTACTACCCTTCAAAAAGACCTTGACTATGTGTCAGAATGGTCAAACAAATGGCAACTTCAAATCTCAACCAACAAATGCTCTGTCTTACATATTGGCAAAAAAATCCGAAAATAAAATATAAGCTGAATGGACATGGCCTTAGATAACCCCACTCTGTCAAGGACCTTGGAGTACTCATCTCTAATGATCTAAGTGCTAGAGCCCATGGTAACTACATAGCCAAAAAGGCATTAAGAGTTGGTAACCTAATCCTGCGTAGTTTTTCTCGGTAATATTGTACTACTGACTAGAGCATACAAAATTTGCTAGACCAATTCTCAAATACAGTTCATCTGTCTGGAACCCACATTGCATATCGGACATTAGTACAATCAAGGAGTCCAGAGATATTTCACGAAGAGTCCTCCACTCCTCTACTCATAACAGAATATCTTATGCCACCAGATTTGAAATTTCAGGCTTAGACAACTTAGAACTATGCCAACTTCAGTCCAACCTAAGCGTAGTACATAAAATTATCCATTGCAATGTTACAGAGCCTTGGTGGTACAGGCTGTTAAACACCTAGCACTTAGTTCCAGCTGCCTGCAATTAGTGCAGGCTCGAATCCCATCAGGCTCAAGGTTGACTCAACCTTCCATTCTCTCGGGGTAGGTAAAAGGAGGACCCAAGATTGTTGGGGGCAATAAGCTGACTTTGTAAAATGCGCTTGGGGCCAAAAAGCCCTAGTAATAAGCAGGCATACAATGGAATGAAGGCTATTGCTGAGCGCATTGGGTTGTGCTCCCAAAAAAATTGTAAGCTGCCCTGAATCTCTGGAGAAGGGGCATATAAATATGAATTATAAAATTATCCATTGCAATGTCCTACCTGTCAATGACTACTTCAACTTCAACTACAACAATACATGAGCACACAATAGATACAAACTCAAGGTAAACCGCACCAAAGTCAATTGCAGGAAATCGACTTCAGCAACAGAGTGGTCAGTGCCTTGAATACTCTACCTGACTCTGTGGTTTCTTCACAAAACCCCAAAACTTTAACCTTAGACTGTCTACTGTTGACCTCACCCCATTCTTAAGAGGTCTTTAGGGCGTGCATAATCGTTACCAACATGCCTACCATCCCTGTCCTAATGTTCCCTTTTATTCTTACCCATTTCATGTATTAATAACCATGTTTATACTTATATCTGTTATCTAATACATGCTCAACAAAATAAATAATAATAAAACTAGATTGTTCTAAAAGATCAGTACAGCACAATAATTTCCTTAGTGAGCTGATGGCTTGTTTGGCATACCCACCTGTATGTTAAATTTCTACTTTATATAATTCTATGTCATTGGATTAGCTGCGTAGTGGAAATTAGTGGGAAACAAGCAGGAAGTTGTGAAGGCTGTTAATCACATGGAGTTCCTGCCAACAAGAGAGGTAGATGTGTTGCTTTGCTAAATGTGGATACAGTTGATCATGGGAAGATGAGTTGTGTGGATTCATTGATATTGAGAACAGTTTGCCAAGAACTTTTTAAGTATTTAAGAAATGCTTAAATGCTACTGCATTATTATGTATTTGTAAGATAAATTCACTATGGAACATGATGAAAGACATAGAACACATCAATTCTTTTTGTTTGGGTCATTCTTCATTACCTTAAATAAGATCAGGTTGTTTTCAAGTCTGGCTTGCCATGTTTATTGATTGGATCTATTTTAGATAAATGCCAAAACTCTAGCTTTGGTTGCTGTGATTGAGTTTGAAAAGATGCCTCTTACTAGTTTCATCTGTGAGCCAGCAGGGATTGACAAGGATAGTAAGTCATAAGAAATTGAAAATTGGGAGGGGTGGATGCGGTGCGGGGGCGACTGGACAGTTAACTGAGTAGAAACTGGAACTTGTGAGGAATAAATAGTTGGATTAGATGTTTCTTTTTAAGCATTGGAAGTCTTGATTCTTATTTTTCTCGTAAGAAATTATATTCAACTTTTCAGTTCAGAGAAATGTAAACCTGTCCTTGCCAAATACATAAAAATGAACTTCTTTTTGTTGTAAGAGAGCAGGTATTATTCTTATTCTTACAGGAAATAAAACCAATAGTGTTGCATTTGGAATATTAGTATATAGAGTAGATAATCTGTTGTCCTGCAGAGAAAATGGCTTATAATTAATTCACTAAGGGGAATTCACTAAGGGGAATCTTCCATGTACCAGTCTGCACATAAGGATGAAATACAGATTTGTATCAAGGAAATGAGTCCCTCTCATTTCCATTGTTGTGATGAAAAACAATTTATTTATCATAACTAAGCATTTATGTATTTTAATTTATCTTTTGGGAGGACACAAAAGGCAAATACCCTTTACTATATTATAGCTGCTTAGTGGAAATAATTTTGCTAGTGTGTAATGATTGTGAATCATACCTTCTCATCACAGCCTTACAGGTGGCAACTGAACTGTGTATTTTAACTGCAGTTTTTGATCAATGTTAATGGTTTAAAATAAAAATAACATAATTTTGTAATGAGATAGTATCAGCCCAATACAGATGACACTACTAAGTCTGAAATCCTACAAATTATCTTTGGAATAGGTTATTACAAATTCAGTGGACCTAATTCTGTGATATGTATGAGAAAGTATTGTAAGGATACTAGTCAGTTGATCACTTAAATATTTTGGAATATATTAAAATATGCACTATTTAACTTGATAAATTGCTTGTTTAAATTATAGAAGTAATGAAAAAGTCATGCATTCAATCATGATGATGAAAAAGAAATATGGTACACTTATACTTCATTTCAAAATCTCAATCTTTTCCTAAAAGACAATGAATAGCAGAAACAACAAATGCACACTGTGCACACAATAAATAATGCTATTATACAAATAAAATACATAGAAATCAATAGGGAGCAATGTAAAATGTTCATAAATAACTGATGCTGTAGTAAAGGACTAGCAAAAGGAGTATGCAGTGTGGTAATTGTTTTGGAAATAATAAGAAACTTAAGAGGAAAACAAATAAAAAAAATGAAAACAAATGTGGGAAAAATATTTTTCTGTTTTCAGATAGGAGAGGCCTAGGCATTCTTAAAGATCCTTGAAGTATGTATCTTAGGCACCAAAAAGCGTGGTTGTGCTGTCCAGTCAGTTTAGAGTTAATGGGATAGTTAGTTAGATTTGAGAGCTGTCCCCTTAAGGGAATGCATCATGGTAAATGTAGTTAAGGTATCCTGGGAAATGTAGTCCATGTCATGTGGTCACATCTGTAATCCTGATTGGTCACTAATATGACCCTTGTTGGGTTGAGGGAGACTCCCTCACTCCATCCTGAATCCTGTACCGCTGCAGTCATTACAATCATTACTACAATTATCATCATAGTTATCATCATAGGGATGAGAGTTTAATATCTTTCTACACCACGATTCAGAAATGCAAAGGATTGGACATTAAGAAGAACCTCGTCAGAAATGTGAGTTGACAGGATGCCTGATGAACCAATAAAAAGACTTTGTATGGATGCTTTGTGGAGTTGCTCTGTCTGCTTTATACCCATCCAGAGCGTAGTAAGCAGAACAGTGGTGGACACATTGTCTTATCAATTTCCCTTCTTATATAGAATGTTTAACTTAATTTTTCTCCTTAGTGAATTAGTTATAAGTTATGTTATTATTATGCATAAGTGACTAAATATGCACTGCCATTCCTCTAACTGCTATGCCAACAGAATGTTGTTGTATTTATGATGTGCATCCCTACATAATTTATCTTCTAGTAACTGCACAAATAATTCTGACATTTTCAGGCAGATATTAGGAACATGCAAACTTGCTGGCCTTTGATCTCTGTCAATGAACTCTTCCTAGCTATACCCCACCTTCCAAAGCTGAACCCCTGATTAGCCTGACCCCAAGATACTTGCACTACATGCACCTGTCTTTAGGTCTGACAGTGAACAAAACCGAGGGTCATGTGTGTCACTACTCCCATTTTGGAACTTCCCAGATGTACTTTTGAAAAGGAAGAACTAATAGTTTGTACCCATTGATTGAAGCTTTTAAATTTTCATTGAATTAAACTCACAAACAAAATTACTTACATAGGTAGGAATAAACTCTTCAGAAAAGTCATCGAATTTTATTTAAAGTTGCTTAATGTAAAAGTTAAAACACAGGTGTTGTGCTATTGCAGGTTGCAAACAGCAGTGAAGTCACAAAGGCATTTTTTTTTTTTTTTTTTAAAATTTTTTTTTTTCCAAAAACACAAACATAACAAACAAACATACAACACATAAATCCATATCAATTTCAAGTATGTCGGTCGGTCAAAAATCACAGTGCCTACCCCTCATTATTCATACTCAATATTACAAAAAGGAAAAGCTATAATCCTTATTATTAATCCTTTGTCATATTATAATCTCTATATTATTTCAACAGTTCTATCTATCTTTATATTCCCAAAAATACATTACCAAACTTTTTGTCTAACCATTGATAAAACATATTCCATATCTTATAAAACTGCTTTTCTTCTTGATCCCTAATTTCAAATGTTAATCTACTCATTTCGCACAATCCAAAATCTTCTTAATCACTTCCTCCTCGTAGGTGTCTTATCATTTCTCCAGTTTTTAGCAAATACAATTCTAGCGGCTGTCAGTACATTAACAATCAGATATTTCAAATCTTTGTTAAATGTCTCTGGGACAATTCCCAACAGGAATATCTCAGGTTTCAAGTCTATATGTTGTTGTATCATTTTTCCAGCCACATGTGGATTTTAGTCCAGTATCTTTTAGCATCAACGCAAGTCCACCACATGTGGTAGTAGGAGCCAGGTATCTGGTGACATTTCCAACACTTATCCGATTTATCCTTGAACATTCTTGCAATCCTTCTCGGGATAGGTGCCACCTGTAAAACATCTTATACAAATTTTCTTTATATGCAGTTGACATTGTCATTTTATAATTCTGATCCCACAGTGTTTGCCATCTCTCTAAATCTATCCCATAACCAAAATTTTTCCCCAAGCAATCATTGTTTCCTTAACCTGCTCCTCTTCCATTCTAACTTCTAATAAATAACCGTAAAGTTTTTAATCATTTTTTCGTTCGTGCCCATCAAAATTTTATCTAATTCAGTTTGCTTTTATAAATCCCTTCATTCTTAACATCCTCATCATATCTAGATTGTACTTGCAAATATGAAAACCAATTCATTTTATACCTTGTTCTTGTAGTGTTTGCATCGATTTGAGTTCACCCTTTTCATTTAAAATCTCTTCATATCTAACTGTTTGTTCCTTCTTGTATATTATTGCATATGAAAAAGCTTCAATAGTAGATACCCATAATGGAATTTGTATATAATGTTGTTTTCTGGTTTTCCCAATTTAAAAACAAAGCTTCTCGAACATAGTGTCTTCTAAAATATCCTTGTTTTTTTAGTTCCCTTATACCATAAGAAAGCATGCCATCCTAGTAATAGATCATGACCCTCTAAAGTTAACAATCTATTGTTTCTCAATGTTATCCATTCTTTCACCCACATCAGGCTTGCAGCTTGATAATACAATTCCCAATTTGGTAGTGCGAATCCCCTCTTGACCTTGCATCTTGTAATAGCTTAAATTTGATTCTTGGCTTTTTGCCCTGCCATATGAATTTTGATGTGATTTTATTTAAATCTTCAAAGTATTCTTTCCCAAGTCTAATTGGAATTGTCTGAAATAAGTATAAGATTCTGGGTAAAACATTCATCTTAACTGTCGATATTCTGCCAATAAGAGATAATTGCATATTTTCCCATCTTTTAAGATCTGTCGCTATCTGCTGTTTGAGTTTTATATAATTATCTTCTTTCAATGTACTGCATCTTGATGTTATATTTATTCCCAAATATTTAACTTTATTTGCAATCTGGATCTCTAATAAATCTTCTAAATCTTTCTTGCGTTTTGCTAACATATTCTTTGTTAGGATCTTTGTTTTATCTTTATTAATTTTTAAACCTGCCACCATTCCATATTCTTCTATTTGTTCTATCAACTTAGGTGCTGATTTAAGTGGATCCTCTAGTATGAATACCAAATCATCTGCAAACGCCTGTAGTTTATATTCTTCTTTTTAATTTTCATTCCTTTTATTTCTTCATCTTCTCTGATAGCTCTATTCAGTACTTCTAGTGTTAAAACAAACAGCAGGGGTGACAGAGGACAACCTTGTCTGGTTCCTTTTCTTATCCCTATAGATTCTGTTAGCTCTCCATTTACCAATATCTTTGCTGTTTGATTATTATATATTGCCTCAATAGTTTGTATAAAGTTTTTCCAAAGCCCATTTGCATCATTTGCAATATCATAAATCGCCAGTTCACATTGTCAAATGCTTTTTGAGCATCTAAAAACATCAGTGCCATCTGTTTTTCAGAATGTGTTTCATAATACTCCAGAGTATCTAAAATTATTCTCACATTTTGCTTAATTTGTCGTTTTGGCAAAAATCCATTTTGATCTGTGTGGATAAATTCATTTAAGTATCTTTTCATTCTTTCTGCCAAAATTGAAGCAAAGATTTTATAATCTGAATTCAACAATGAGATAGGTCTATAATTTTTAACTTCTTGTAGGTCCATTTCTTCTTTAGGTATTAGGGTAATATAAGCTTCCAACCATGTCTCAGGTATTCTCTTTTTAATAAGACTTCATTCATCACTTCTAGAAGGGGAGTGCTTAACACTTCCTGGAAGGTCCTGTAAAATTCCGGTAGACCATCTGGGCCTGGTGCTTTTCCTGTATTTTGTTTCTTCAAGGCTTCTGTTAATTCCATCATGGTTATGTTCCCTTCTAACATTGTCTCAATATCTTCAGGTATCTGTGGTAGTCTTGTCTTTTGTAAATACTTTTCAATTTTTCTTCTAGGATATCTTCTTGGGAGTACAGTTTTTCATAGTAGTCTCGGATAATTTTCTTTTCATCATTCCCATGCTGTATATTCCTTTTCCATCTATTAATTGGCCAATTTTCTTTATTTCTCTTTCCTTTCTAATTTTATACGCTAACCACCTTCCTGGCTTATTACCGTTTTCAAAGTAATTTTGTTTAGCGCCTTTAATCTTTTGAGCGATTTCTTCCTTGTCCATTAGAGCCATTTTATGTTTAATCACATCCATTTTCCTTTTAATATCTTTCCCTTGCGGTGATTGTTGTAATTCTTCTTCCAATTTCCTAAAATCCTCTTCCAAGATTTTGAGTGTCTTCTTCCGTTTAATATTTCTTTTCCTTATATAGTCAATTATCAAACCTCTTGTATAAGCCTTCATCGCATCCCAACGAGTTTGTAGAGATGTATCTTCTTTTCTATTTTCCTTGAAAAAAGGTAAGTTCTGCCTCAATTTTCTTTTTAAATTCTTCTTCTTTCAAGATCATATTATTTAATGTCCATCTCGATCTTCTCCTCTGTCCTTTCCAGGCAACTGTCAATGGATTGTGATCCGCCCAGATCCCACTTTCAATTTGAATTTTCTGTATATCGGGAGCATATCTGCAGATGCCCATACCATATCTATTCTTGACCATGATTCATGTCTATTTGAATAAAAAGTAAATTCTTTGTTTCCAATATTTCTCTCTCTCCATATGTCTTTAATATTCATTTCTTCTATCATTTGAAAGAAGGACTTGGGTAGCTTTTTTCTAATTTTCTTTTTGGTTCTTTCAGATTTATAATCAAGCTGGTCATTAATTATCCCATTAAAATCTCCCATCAGAAAGATATTTGCATAGTCTAATTCAATCACTTTTTGATATAATTTCTTATAGAATTCTTCTTGATTCTCACTTGGTGCATATATTGCTATCAGAAGCATTTTAGTGTTGTTATCTATTATCTCCACTATTAAAATCCTCCCATCTTCATCTGTATAAATCAATTCTGCAGTAATTGTATCTTTAATATATAAAGAAACCAAAGGCTATTGTTTCCTTCAGGAGGACTCCAGAGAACAACCTGATTTTTTTCAGACCTTTCTTGAATCTTAACACTGGGTGGGTGCAACTTCTTTTAGCCTCACCTGGCCTTTCCCTGGCAAGCCAGAAGGGAAAAAGCACTTCCCTTAGAGTAAGCGGTTCTGGGATTTAAAAAAAGGGGGCTATGGCGGCAGCCAAGAAAGCTCATGCAATCCTAAGTTGCATTAACAGAGGGATACAATCAAGATCAAGTGTTCTGACCCAAAACTTGTTCCAAGGAAACAAGCACGAACCAGAGGTAATAGAAAAAACTTTTAATGATTCTTTATGAATTCCTGGTTAAAAGGCTGCTTCAAACTAATTATCTTTGATAAGCACGAGCCTTGCCAAGGTTGTGCAAGGCTGCCAAGAACAACAGATAAAGTTACTAAGAAATATTTTCCAGCACAAGAGTCTCCAAACACCAACTAAGTTACTCCAAATGTTCACAAGGCTTGAGTACCAAAACGTCTTTGCTTCCTGCAAAGAACTTCGGATTCTCAGCTGGCTTTTATCTCTTGAAGGAGGGGCCATTTCCTTGCAGCCTTACTCCCGAGTCGCCAGTGCTGCTGCTGCTGCTGCTCTTTCCTTTGAGCAGCCCTGCACACAGGCGCACTGGGCACAGGCTCCTCGGGAACCTCTTCATGGCTGCTGCCAGCCTCCACAATCTCTGAGGCAGCATTTCACTCCCTGATGGTCCTGGCCCCATCCCTGCATCACACGCAGGCCCCTCATCTGAGTCCTCGCTCTCCGAGACCTCAGCTGGCCGCACCTGCTCCCGGCGAACCACAACATCAAGTGAGGTACTAATACCACTCTATAAAGCCTTAGTAAAACCACACCTAGAGTACTGCATCCAGTTTTGGTCATCACACTATAAAAAGATGTTGAGACTCTAGAAAAAGGGCAGAGAAGAGCAACCAGGATGATGATGATTGTGCTGTCCAGACAGTATATAGGTAATGGGAACTGAGTTAGTTAAGTTAGAATTGGGAGCTGTCCCCTTAAGGGAATGCCTCATGGTAAATGTAGTTAATGCATCCTGGGAAATGTAGTTCATGTCATGTGGTCACATCTGTAATTCTGATTGGTCACTGAATTGACCCTTGGTTGGGTTGGGGGAGGTTCCTTCACTCTTGCCTTGACCCCAGCAGTGTGCTGGTGTCTCTCTCCCATGCCTCCTTTGTTATGGGATGAAAGATCACTATTCTTTTACACTATGAAGTCAGCTGTGCAAAGAATTGGACATTAGATGGATCTCGACATAACCGTGACTTAACTTGAGGATGACTAACATAATCCAATAAAGAAACTTTGTATGGAAGACTTTGTAGAGTTTGCCTGTCTGTCTTTATACATTCAGCCAGTAATTATAAAAGACAGAACAGTAAAAGCTAGTGATCTTTCATCCCATGACGAAGGAGGCAAGGGGGAGAGACACCAGCACACTGCTGGGGTTATACATTCAGCCAGTAATTATAAAAGACAGAACAGGACTGGAGACTAAAACATATGAAGAATGGTTGCAGGAACTGGACATGGCTAGTCTAGGGAAGAGGAGGACCAGGGGAGACATTTATTTATTTATTTATTTATTTATTTATTTATTTATTTATTTATTTATATATTGATTTATTGATTTATGAGATTTATGAGATTTATATGCCGCCCTATCTCCCTGAGGACCCAGGGCGGCTTACAATACTAAAAACAGAACAATACAAATATTAAAAAACTATTAAACCAAAAATCTCATAAACCATTAAATTTAAAACTACCACTCTCCCCCCATCAGTCTGGGTAGGCGAGTTGGAACAGCCATGTTTTTAGGCCACGACGGAAAGATCGAAGGTCAGGGGCTACCCAAAGCTCAAGGGGCAGCTGGTTCCAAAGGGTGGGTGCTCCCACAGAGAAGGCCCTACCCCTGGGGGCCGCCAGCCAACACTGCCTCGCTGACGGCACCCTGAGGAGGCCCTGCCGGTTGGGAGCGCACGGGACGTTGGGAAACAGTTATTGGCAGCAGGGTCTCCTGCAAATACCCCGGTCCAATGCCATGAAGGGCTTTTAGGTCAACACCAGCACCTTGAATCTCACTTGGAGGGCAACAGGTAACCAGTGCAGCTCACGCAGGATGAGTGTAACATGGGACTATCGGGATCCTCCCATCACAACCCGTGCCACTGCATTCTGGACAAGTTGAAGCCAAGTTGAAGACATGATAGCAGCCTTTCAATATTTGAGGGGCTGCCATAGAGAGGAGGAAGGGGATCAAGTTATTTTCTAAAGCACCCGAAGGCCAGACAAGGAATAATGGATGGAAACTGAACAAGGAGAGATTCAACCTGGAAATAAGGAGGAACAATCAACCCATGGAACAGAAGTTGCCTTTGGAAGGTGTAGGAGTTTCATCACTGGAGGCTTTCAAGAGGAGATTGGACTGCCATTTGTCAGAAATGGTGTAGGGTCTCCTGCTTGGGCAGGGGGTTGGACTAGATGACCCCTTCCAACTCTGCTAATCTAATCTAATCTAATCGGTGAAGCCAAGATCAGAGCCCCATTTGCAACAGGGACCTGGTTGAGCTTGGCGGGTCTCAAAAAAGCTAAGCAGCATCAAAGCTGGCTGGTACTATCTGGATGGGAGGCCACTAGGAAACCCCGCAGCAGGGATTACACTGGGAAGTCAAAAAAACATCCCCAAAGAAGGCAACAGTGAATAGTTTCCTTAGAGCTGGCAAGGTGGGGAGGGAAATGCCCCAGTATCTCCACGAAGGCAACTTCATCCAACGTGGGCAGCCCTTCTACTTTTATGGAGAAGATGCCGGGCGACCACAGAATCCTGGGTATGTATGTGAGGGCAACTGCAGCAGAGGTCCTGGTGGGGCCTGGAATAAGCTCACCTTCCAAATGACATGAGGCAGAGAAGAAAGATGGCCGTGGAAAAGGCTTCTGCGTCATATTTGGTGCCCAGGATGTCAATCACACGCCCGGTGTAATAGGGCAGGAACGTTTCACCTGCAAGTGGGGGGTGGACAAAAACAGAGGAGGTGATGTAGGAGCTCAACAAGGAAAGGCTGCTTAAATACACATACACACTGCAAATTGTCCATCTGTTCTGTGAAATGCAAGGGAACCTTGAGCTTTGCTTCAGAGTTCCTTCCCCGACTATGGAAAGAATGGGGCAGGATGAGAGCAAAGCTCCTTGAATTGGACACCGAAAGAGTTGAATGGTGAGTTTTGAAAGATCCAGGGCCTGTCTGTAACTCTTTTCATCCTGGGACATAGGACACACTGTGGAGGAACCAGCCAGCAGGCGCAAAATGTAAAACCACCGAACCGGTAATTACACCAGTCAGATCCCACCCTTGATTCCCCTCCCACTTGTGACTGTTGACTGTAACTTTGTCACTTGTATCCTTACGATTTATATTGACTGTTTCTTAGTATGATTTGATTGCTTATTGTACCCTATAACTATCATTAAGTGTTGTACCTGATGATTCTTGACTCTTGACGAATGTATCTTTTCTTCTATGTTCACTGAGAGCATTTGCACCAAGACAAATTCCTTGTGTATCCAATCACACTTGGGCAATAAAATAATTCTATTCTATTCTATTCTATTCTATTCTAGTCTAGTCTAGTCTAGTCTAGTCTAGTCTAGTCTATCCTTCTATTCTATTCTATTCCATTCCACTCCACTCCACTCCATTCTATTCTATTCTATTCTATTCTATTCTATCCTTCTATTCCATTCCATTCCATTCCATTCCATTCTATTCTATTCTTCTATTCCTATTCCTATTCTATTCTACATTTATTCTGCAACATAGAGAATGATTTAACTCGGCACCAACTCACCAATCACTGCCAGGATGAGGAACAAGAAGGCACCAGAGAGGTACAGCTTGTCTGGACCGAAAAGTCGGAGCATCTTCCAAAGGGTGGCCTTGTCTTCTTCTTTCTGGGACTCCTTGGTGCTCTGCCCTTCTGCCAGGATCCCCCAGAGGAGCCAGGAGAAGCCCACCGCCCCGTAGATTGCCAGCCACCAGGACCAAGCGGCTGAAGAGACCAGGAGGGGAGGGTCCCCCAGCCAGGGTCCCACCAGCAGGTACAAGGGGGGCAGGATGCTGACAGCAGCCACGGTGGAAGAGGACAATGGGGAGATCCCACCCACAGAGAGCAGGCCCCGGGCCCCCCAGAGAACCACCAGCCGTAGAGCGGCCTCCAGCCAAGCAGCTGTAACCCCCAGGGGGACCATGGAGGGGCCCCATTTGGCCAGCAAGGAGAGCAGGATGCGATCGCAGAGAAGCAGGGGAACAGCCCGAAACATGACAGGGCCCAGCATCTTCATAATGGACTCTGGGGACAGAGGAAGGGATTACTGGTCATGGGAATCAGGGGATTATGGATTTAAGAGGATCACTGCAAAAGATCTTTGGTCCCTCCATTCAACTAAACTGCCTCCCAGTGCTGTACCACCCAAGATCCTGTATCTAATCAGCTGACTTCCCAGCACAGGATTCCATGGCTGCAACCTCAATATTCAGAGTCTCAGGGCAATTTTGGAAAAGGTCACTTTTACACTAATTTTGGCTTCTTTGGTTACAGGACAGCTTTCTGCTATTTTTAAATCTTGCTTATTGTACCCTATGGCTATCATTAAGTGTTGTACCTTATGATTCTTGACTCTTGATGAATGTATCTTTTCTTTTATGTACCCTGAGAACATTTGCACCAAGACAAATTCGTTGTGTGCCCAATGACACTTGGCCAATAAAGAATGATATTCTATTCTAAATTCTATTCTATTCTAAGTTCTATTCTATTCTAAATTCTATTATATTCTAATTCTATTCTACTCTTCATTCCAATAAATTCTATTCTATTCTAATTCTATTCTAAATTCTATTCTATCCTAAATTCTATTCTACTTTTCAATCCAATAAATTCTATTCTGTTCTAAATTCTATTCTATTCTAATTCTATTCTATTCTAATTTTATTCTTATTCTATTTCTAATTCTATTCTAAATTCTATTCTGTTCTATTAATTTGCACCACGTTCTCAGCACTCCTTTTGAAGGCTGAAATCAGAATAATAGAGTTGGAAGGGACCTTGGAGGTCATCTAGTCCAACCCCCTCTGCTCAAGCAGGAGAGCCTATACCATCACAGACAAAGGGCTGTCTAGTCCTTTCTTAAAAACCTCCAGTGAGGGAGCCACCCACAACTTCTGGTGGCAAGTCGTTTCACGGGTTAATTGTTCTGACGGTCAGGAGATTTCTCCTTAGTTTTAGGTTATTTCTCTCTCTCTCTTTCTTTTCAATTTCCTTGGGAAACAACCCCCAGAGCTGCTGCAGAAACGTTTGAAATATCCAGATCGGGGTTTTTTTAGGCTAGTAAAGGATTTGAACGCCGCTCCCATCCTCCGGACCAGAGGCGCCACGCGAAAAGAGGATCCCGAAAGTTCAGATGCCGCGCAAAGCAGAACCAAACGCGTCCGGGTTAGGTTGGTGGTTTTTGGGGGCAGGGCAGGAAATGGGAGATCCACCCCTCAGCCGCTTAAAGGAGGAGGTGGACTGCGCATCCCTCTAACCCGCACCCAACATGAGCAGCCCTGCGGGGTGGGAATGATGGGCAGTGGAGTCCCTCGCGCCTCTGGAACCGCTCGATCGTCCAGATCAGACCGCTCTTTTCCCAGCCTCTCACCTTTCAGCCGCGGCCGGGAAAGGCCTTCCATGGTCCTCCTTGATCCGAAGCTTTTAGCCCGGCTGGGCTTCCCTCTCTGCCCCCAAAGCTCCCCGAACCTACCGCCTCCTCCTCCGCAGAGCCGAAAATCCCCCAACGCGGCGCTTTTGCTTTCGGTTTGCGCTTCTCGTCAAGGTTCCTACGCCGCCGTGGTTGCTTTTTTTCCTGAGGTGTATTGGTTGCTAATGGGCCTCCTCCCTGGAGTAAGTGAAAGCGCTACTCACCACCTATCAGGCCTTTCGGGGTAGAAGGCGTGGATCCTTGAGGGATTCCCATCTCCGGTCGTCTCCGCCATCGGGAAGAGCAAATGCACCCTAGATCCTCTGGAACAGAGGGGTCTCCAACCTTGGCCACTTTAAGCCTGGAGGACTTCAACTCCCAGAATTCCCCAGCCAGCAAAGGTTGTAAATTGCGACAAAACTCACTTAACAAACGAGGACACTTAGGAACAGAAATGTTGGGCTCAATTGTGGTCTTAACTTGAGGACTACCTGTATTCTAAGCTGCCCAGAGTTTTTATTTATTTTGAGACCTTAAAGAAGAGATTGGACTGCCAACTGTCAGAAATGGTGTAGGGTCTCCGCTTGTGTGGTGGGGGGTTGGACTAGATGACCCATAAGGTCCCTTCCAACTTTGATTATCTGTTATCTGTTTAGTTTTGTGTTGTTTGGGAAATGGTGCTCACCTTCCCCCACTCAGAAACTGTCCTGTTATCCCAGATTTCCTTCCGTTTTTGCCTAACTCCACCATCCTGGCTCCTCAAAGGATGCATCCAAGGATTGCACCTTCCATTTCCGTTTTAAAGTGAGGAGCACATCAGGAGTTTGTGTCATGGTGGGGTAGGTTTCCCAAACAGGGTGGAGCCAAAGCCAATTTGGGGAGGGGCTCAGAAACCCTAAGGGTGGGACAGTTACTGTGTGTGAGATGTAAGACCAATTATTCAATACAACACAGGAACAGGTCTGGTTCACAGTTCAAAGGTTTATTAGAGAAAATAAGCGTTTGCAAACGGGCCTTCAAGTCCCTTCCAAAGTGGATTGGGTACAAGAAGAGCAAGCTTCCATATTCAAACAATACATTTATACCCCTGCACAGAACACGCCACACCTAAGAAGCCCTCCCCACACACCCCCTATTCTCTATATTCTAAAATGAGATCAACTATCAGCTTGAGAGTCAGCATGACATTGTTTTCTGTGTTTCAGTGTCTTTTCTTGTTTTACTGCTGGGCTTTACCTTGGGAGGATGTCCCTTATAACAATGTGTTATGTACATATTTTAGCTGAACACATTTTAGGTTTTAGGTGGAGGTTTTATGCAGAAAAGAGAAAAAGAGGAAGCTAACAGAAAAGCATCAGAAAGAGCAAAGAAGAATCTTCTAGTCTAACTACATAAATATTCCATTATAAAAGAGTAACTTATAATTCTTTTGTCTCATGTGTTTTAGGCATGCATTTTTACCCCTTAACTAAATTAAAAGTCTTCCACAATTCCAGATATATAAAAAAATAATCCATATGTATTTATTTGTTTGTTCCATTTATGTGTCTTGTCACAATCCAAAGTGACAGTTTCCCCAAAGATCTGCAGTTGAAATTCCTCGAATGGTGTTTCAGAATTTGGGACAGAAGCACCAACCTGCCCTTTCAATGAAAGCAGCCCTTGAATCCTCTAAGGAGCAAGAAGTAGTGAACAAATTATACACAATTAAAAAACATCTTTATAATCACGATTCTCGAGGGATCCCTATTTACTTCTCCCCAAAGAGAAGAAACCTGGTTTCTGCTTCTTGTTCTTTGATCACTTGCTAATAATCTCCCTTTATCCTCTGACTGCTGACATCTGCAAACCTGCATTCAATTGTTCAACATGGATTGTTTTTGGTTGCAGTCCAGCGTTTCCTCACTTGCTTGAATTCATCATGAGTGACGCGTGAGCAACTTGCCAGGAAATCCTTGTATAGGAAAAAAAATTCCAGGTCAAGTTCCAAGCTGGGAATAAAATGGAGGCTGAGAGGAAAGAAAGTTGATTTATTGATGAAGGAGAACCACCAGCACTGTGTGGTTCTGGGACAGCTGACAAAATGGAGTTGAGTGGATGGGTTTTATATCTTCTGGATTCTTATGGGGTCAATAGGGGTCATGGCTGGCTCTATAGGCAAAGGGAAATGCAAATCCTAGGTTTTTGTCTGAGCTAATTTTGTCAACCTTTGGATTGTCTAATTGTATTGCTGATCAGGAGTTTCTGTCTCAACCCAGTCATTCCAAATGGTTTACCAAATCTGCATTTCTAAAAGCTGGCCTCCTCAGTTTCTGCTTGGGGCAGGGAGACTGGGTCTGATTCTGCCTCCCTTAACATTTTTTCCCATTTCTGATTTAGGGAAATATTCTATCCTGCCTTTTAATATTCCCCAAAACATTCCTTTCTTCAGGGGCTGAAACTGTGGAGAAAATTCTCTGTTTAGTGAAGATGGGAATTAGGAGGTGTGGAGTTGTGGAGTTGTAAGAATAAAAATCTGAGTTGAATATATTTCCAGATAAAGTGGGGAAACTGACACAAGATTTAGCTTATAAATTAAAAAATATTTGGCCCTTGCCAGAATTTCCTCAGAAAATTCCTCCAAAATTATCTCTGAAGATTCAGAACAGGAATTTTGAATTATACCAATGTCTTCTTTTCTATCATCAAAGTGATATATTTTCCTTCAGACACACTGCCCCCAAATGTAAATTACAAATCAGAGCCGAAAGAAAAATGAGCTCAAATGCGGTTTATTGTTGCCCCATGAAAAGACACAGGGATGGTTCCCCATTCCTTTTCCTCTTCTGAGTGTCAGAAGATCTCCATGCTTGTGGTCATCTGTCCATCTCACTTCTCTTCCAAATGCTGGTGGAGCAGGTTGCTGTCATCTTCAGCCTCACCCGGCTCCAGCTGTTCTGTCTTGTACAAAACAGAACAGTAAAAGATGGTTATCTCTTTCATCCCATAGTCATAGAGGCAGGGGTAGAGATGCCACCATGAGGCTGTGTTCAGGCAAGAGTGAAGAAACCTCCCCCAACCCACCAAGGGTCAATTCAGTGACCAATCAGGGTTACAGATGTGGCCACATGACATGAACTACATTTCTCAGGATACCTTAACCACATTTACCATGATGCATTCCCTTAAGGGGACAGATCTCAATTCCTAACTACCTATCCCAAATCCCATTAACTATAGCTGGCCATTTTCCTTCATGTGATACACTGGAGGACACAAAAATTGTCAGAAAGCCAGTAAGGGACAGTGCAATACTAGCCACTGCCCTCCCCCCACCCAATGCTTGGGATCACAGGGTGCCTAAAGAACCCAGTGGCTGCTTGGGAAACATAGTGTTTACTACTATATAGGAGTCACGATGGGTGACATAGCAGGCTCTTTGGCGAGGTGGGAGGGAGGCCTCATCCACAGTCAGGTTGGGCCAGTGGCCACTGTCCAGGACTCTGTAGCTGTTTGTGTTTCTGCTTCCTGTGGAAAATAGAATTAGAACAGAATAGATGGGATAGAAAATAGAATAGAACAGAACAGAATAGAATTCTTTATTGGCCAAGTGTGGTTGGACACACAAGGAATTTGTCTTTGGTGCATCTGCTTTCAGGAAAAATAAAATACATTTGTCAAGAATCATGAGACACAACACTTAGTGATAGTCATAGGTTACTATAAGCAATCAAGTCAGACATAGGTTACCAACACATACAACAACTTACTGCACCTCTGTATGGTTTGCCAATTGCACAGTGGCAGATAAGAAAGCACTCCAGAGGGTTAATGTCACTGCCCAGAGGATCATGGGTTGCCCTCTCCCCTCTTTGGAAGAGCTTTATAGCTCCCGCTGCGTTAAAAATGTTCAAAATATTCTCAAAGATCCATCTCATCCTGCGCACCCTTTTTTTTGAACTATTACCATCTGGCAGACGGTACAGAATAATTAAAACAAGGACAAATAGGCTGAAAAACAGTTTCTATCCCAGGGCAGTAGCTCTTTTGAATTCTGCTGTATAGTGCAGTGTTGGTGTGGTGTCGGGGGTTTCCAGTTCAATGTGTGGAGTGTGAAGGATGTGTGTTTGAGTTTATTTTCATGGTCATGGTCATGATGTGCACTGAAGATGGTGTTTGATTTCTTGTACGAGGTGCAATGACAATAAACTAAACTAAACATGCAATCAAAACATACCAGGAAAACAAATGAAACAATATAAATTGTATAGATACAAGCAACACGGTGATAGCCATAAGTGGGAAGAGGTAGGTAATAGGAAGGATGAGAAGAATAATAGTAATACAGTCTTACTAAGTAATTTGGCAGTGTTGTGGGAGTTAGTTGTTTAGCAGAGTGATGGCATAGTGGGAAAAACTCCTTGTGTCTAGTTGTTCTGGTGTGCAGTGCTCTATTGCATCGTTTGAGGGTAGGAGTTGAAACAGTTTATGTCTGGGATGTGAGGGGTCTATAAATATTTTCACAGCCCTTTTTTTGACTTGTGCAGTATACAGGTCCTTGATTGAAGGCAGGTTGGTAGCAATTGTTTTTTCTGCAGTTCTAATTATAATAATATAATAGTTCTAATATGAAGAACGGATACAGGAACTGGGCCTGGCTAGTCTAGTGAAGAGAAGGATCAGGGGAGACATGATAGCAGTGTCCCAATATTTGAGGGGCTGTCACAGAGAGGAAGGAGTCAAGCTATTTTCTAAAGCACCCGAAGGCCAGACAAGGAATAATGGATGGAAACTGAACAAGGAGAGATTCAACCTGGAAATAAGGAGAAACTTTCTGACAGTGAGAACCATCAACCAATGGAACAGAAGTTGCCCTTGGAAGTTGTGGGAGCACCATCACTTGAGACCTTCAAGAAGAGATTGGACTCTCATCTGTCAGAAGTGGTGCAGGGTCTCCTGCTTGGGCGGGGGGTTGGACTAGATGACCTATAAGGTCCCTTCCAAGTTCCAACTCTGATTATCTGTTAATCTGCTAATCCGTTGAAGTCTGTGTCTGTGTTGAAGAAAAAGGAGGCCTCTCAGCGAGGCTCCTCTCTCATCACTGTAGTACAGACCAGGGCCCTGAAAAGGGAGGGAATTGTGACTTTCTGCAGCTCTGCCTTCCTTTGCTTTCCCTGAGGGATTGTGCAGCCCAGCCCCGGCCAGAGAGCAGCACCTTCACCCTTTGTCCAGGGTGCAACACGGCCAGGTTTAACAGTGACCAACAGCAGTGCCTGCCCAGTCCAGGTTGACCCTCGGTTGGACTCCATTAGTTCTGGGGAACCACCAGAAATTCCAGGGCTGCACTCAGAAATAAAAGTGAAAGCCGAGCCAGTTTGCTCTGAGTGGGAAAGGCATCCGGCTGGAAACCAGGAGGCAGGAGTTCTAATCCCACCTGAGCCCTGAAAGCCAGCTGGGTGACCTTGGGCCTGTCCTCTCTCAGCCCAGCCCACCTCACAGGGTTGTTGTTCTTGTGGGAAATAGGAGGAGGAAGGAGTATTTGGTATGTCTGCCACATTGAGCTATTTGTAAAAAATAATAATGGATAAAGCACACACACACACACACAACCCAATGCAGGAAAAAGCCATGGGAAACCATTTCTGTATTGCTGCCAAGGCCTGGACAAGCCATGTTATCCTTCTAAAAAAATCCTGTAAGGCTCCCCCCTCCTAAAACCGAAAAGGCTCCCCCCTTCACTCCAGGGGTCCTAAGGGATGGTCACTTGGGCTGAGTGTGGGCCACACTTGTGGTAACTCTGCCCTACCAGATCAACTCCAACTCCCTCTTGCAAACCGATGCCTAAAACCCCAACCTCCCTTTTGATTTCCTGCTAGAATAGCTATGCTCTCTCCTC
>SOZL01001854.1:436642-496323 GCA_009733165.1 Naja naja | reverse complement strand
AAGAGGCTACCAAGTCTGAGTTTTTCCCATCAGAGAATAACAGGGTTTCCTGCTTTAAAGGTCAAAGGTCACTGTGTTGCTGCTGAAAGAAGTTGCACCTTATTTTATGATACAGTACAGAATTCTCGGCTCAGCATAAAACCAAGGAAAAATTAGTCTCTCACAGAGTTGGTATATATAAGCAAAATACCACTCACGTCATCACAAAATCTCCAGAATCCTAAAGCCTACAAACTTCAAATTCGGCATGTGTGTTCCTCTTGGATTCTAGGCTCACTAGAATGGTTTTTTTTGTGACCATCAGAGCATTAGTATTTCCTATATTATTAATGGCTCTGGTGCTAAGGAGTTCTACTCCCCAATCTGTTCCAACTTCAGTTAAGCTAAGCCACGCCCAGCTCCTTGCTGTCCTTCTTGCTCACACAGCAAATACTGTTTCAGTTTCCAAACAGCCCTCAACTCTCACACACTGACAAGGCGCTAGCCAGATGAATACTGATGGATGCTGGTAGGCAGAGGCAATTTCCCCCTTATTTTCCTCCCAAAAAACTTGCCCGATCACATAGTTTTGTAGCAAAACACGTCGGGTATCTTGCTAGTATGCTCATAAGTGTCCTTAATGTATACTGGACTTAAAAAGTTGCAACATTAAATTTCAATTTTTTAATTCATGATTGTCACCACAATATAAGACATATTCAAATGTAATTGTTATGCTGATATCCCAGGCAAAATAAAATATTCCTTTTATTTTTGTTGTTTTTATAGCAAGCATCAATTCACAAATGGCATGATTGCTATTCAATGCAAATCCTGAATTTTGTGCAAGAGAAATTTAAATTTAAAGTTCCTCCTCAAACCTCCCCAAAGCAATACCAATTCATAATGCCTTGGTAAGACCATATGTGGAATTCTTCATCCAGTTTTGGTTGCCATGATACAGAAAAGATGTTGAGACTCTGGAAAGAGGCAGAGAAGGGCAACAAAGATGATTAGGAGCCTGGAGGCTAAAATCTATGAAGAGCAGTTGCAGGAATTGGGCATTTCTAGTTTGATGGAAAGAAGGACTGGGGGAGACATGATACCTTCCAATATCTCAGGGGCTGCCACAAGAAGAAGGAGTCAAGCTGTCCTCCAGAGCACCTGAGGGCAGGACAAGAAGCAATGGGTGGAAACTCAACAAGGAGAGAAGCAAACTAGAACTGAGGAGAAATTTCCTGACAGGGAGGACAGTTAATGAGAGGAATGGCTTCCCTTCAGAAGTTGTGGGGCTCCATCACTGGAAGCATTTAAGGAGAGACTGGAGAGCCACTTCTCTGGAATGGTTTAGGGCCTCCTGTTTGAGAAGGGGTCAGACTGGAAGACCTCAAGGTCCCTTCCAACTCTGTTATTCCATATTCTATTTCTGCCATTTGTGGGACCATCCAGAAGCTGAATATCACTATTCCATTTTCATGCTGAAGTTCTGGAATCACAAAATACATTTTATGCTATTTCTGGACTGGCCAAAGAAATGAAAGTGTGTACTTAAAAAAAACTTAGCTGATATGAACTATTTTACTTTAAATAATAAAATGCAAACACTCAAACCGAAGAAAAAATATACAGATCTGCCCAATTCCACTCAGAGTCAGGACTTATTGGGCACCTATAAAAGAACAAAATGTTTTTGTTTAACAAATTTTGTTTATTTTATTGTGTTGGGGATGTTTTTGTTTTGTAAGCTGCTGAGAGTCACAAGGGGCAAGGGCTGCTTTTGAGTCAAAAACCCAAAGATGAATCCAGCTGCCTTCATGCTGGGCTGGTGGGAAGAAGGGAGCGTCAGGAGGACACACGTCCTCTAACAACGGTTAGCAAAGCCTTCATGTTACCTTGAGAGGGACACAAAAATGAGCCCATGGAGTTTTTAATTTGGGGTCTTTCCAGCTTTCTCTTCTTTAGGTCTCTTCCTGATTGGGAAGATTGTTTGAGCTTCTCCATCAATGATCTGCTCTTTCTCCCAATTCAGAACCAACCAATTCAAAACCCAACCTGGGGCTCATCATCGGCTGCGTTGTGGCTGCTCTTGTCCTGGTGGGTGTGATTGCTGGGATCCTGGTATTCTTCAGTAAGTATCTTTTTTGAGGGGGGGTGATGGAAGGACCCCTTTGGGAGCTTCTTCTGGGCTTCCTTCTGTCCTGTTTTTGTGGCCCTCTGAGATCTCAGCCTCTCACTGGGACTCCAGTCTCCATTCAGCTGAGCCTGAGATTCAGGCAGTCCTGTCTTCTCCTGAGTTGGGAAGAGGCCTCCCAGTTCTGCCCCTTTCGAAGAATTTGGTCAAAGAGCAGCAGAGAAGGATTTAAACCTTCCTCCCCTCAGTTGCTGCTTCTGCTGCTTCCCCCAATTCCCCTCCATCCATTTGAGAGGCAGCAGGTTTCTCTTGGGGCAAATTAGGGGATACATTTGTATTTTGAATATCTTTCTGTCTTTATAAATGGGACAAAGGGTCTGTGAAATATCTCCTGGAGTTCTTCCTCCCACGCAGGGAGAGTTTGGATGATCTCTAGTGGCTTCTTTTGAGCTTTCACTGATTTTTGTCCTTACAGAAAGACGTCAAGATGACTACACAGTACCAAGTGAGTACCTGTAATTTCCAACTTAGAACAGGCCTCAGAGGCACCATCACTTGAGGATTGTGTGTATGTGTATGTGTGTGTTTAAACAGAGAAAAAAACTCATGAAGCTGCAAAGTTGTGCTATTTCCTCCAAAGAACTAAGCTGGAGAAGGAGGCCCCCTTTTCATAACAGTCTGGCTGATATTGGAAGTGAAGATCTGGACAAGAAACCCTCAGAGCAGGGGTCACCAACCTTTTGGACCTCAGGGACCACCAAACTCATAATTTTAAATCCCAGGGACCACTAACTGGTTCTATGGCCATGGCATAATTTGTGAGTGTGGCTTGGTGGTCATGTGGCTGGCTGGGCATGGCTTGTATGTAAATATTATAAATATTTATATAAATATTGATTTTTTTATTAAAAAAGAGCAACTTTTACCCAAGATCAGGCAAAGCAGGCAGGCAGATTGAGTTGCTCACAGAATCACAGATTCATTCAGAGATCTATCTATGTGCCATCGGCTAGCTCAGTCTGTCATATAAAATTTGCTTGCCATGAGTCTGCACTGAATAATAGAAGCTTTAGTCCTAAGGGAGGTTCAGCTGTGCTTAAAAGACTAGCTAGAAAGCAAGAACTCCAACCATTTCCTGCTTCCTAGCTAATCTAAATCTCCCGGCACAGCAGAACAGATGATGGTGGAAAAAAGGAAAAATAGCAATTTAGCAGAGAAGTTTGCGGGGTAAGGAGTGAGAGTGAGTCGGGAGGGTTCCTGTGTGGCCATGTGGGCTGCAACAGTGGATTAATTGCTTTGGGGGGGCTCTGGGGTGAGATTTCTCAAGGCCCACCAAAATTTTCTCAGCAAGCCCACCCGTGGGCCATGGCCCACCAGTGGGCAACCTGCTCAAGAGGATGAGAAGATCCACATGGATGAAAGATTTGCTCTGAGTGAGAAGCTGCTCTGTTTTCCATGTAGGAGGAACTTACAGAATTCACTCTCCTTGCACTGGTTTTTCCAGCAGAGGAGAAGGGAAACTCCCCCTGTTAGATTTCCAGGCACTTTCATTCAGGCAGGGAAGGCAGCCCACAGTCTGAATGGTGGAGCCTGGCCCCCTTTGGAAGAAAGAGCCCTTTGTTCCTTGTGGGACATAGGAAAACCACCAGAATGCCGTGATCCCCAGTGGTTAGAGACTCTTCTGGTAGGATAGCTGAGATCTGGCTGAATCTGGAAGTGGGGAGGGGTCCCCTCTCAGAGATGTGGCCAGCTGGGTTTAGGGTTTGGCACCAGCCGATACCGCAGGACGCAGTGCAGGTGGGATGGCATGGTCATCTGAGAATCTCTTTTGGCTTTCAAGGGGCCTTGTGCCCCAAATTTCTGGTTGTTACTCCCTGTTTTGGAACTGGGTTCATGAAATCAGTTGGGCTTGTTCCTACTGTACCAACCTCTCTGCTGAGTGGCCACCTCAGTATAGAAGCTGGCATTGGATGGATGGATGGATGGATGGATGGATGGATGGATGGACGGACAGACAGACAGACAGACAGACAGAACAGATAGAATTCTTTATTAGCCAAGTGTGATTGGACACACAAGGAATTTGTCTTTGGTGCATATGCTCTCAGTGTACATAAGAAAAAATAAAATAAAATAGGCTGGTCTCCTCTGAGAGATTCATGAAGCTGCAGAGGTTTAATGGTGAAGAGAGGATCAGGACAAAGCTATTTCTATTCCTATGGGAGTCACTGAAGCAGTAGGCGTGAGCTTAAAGAGCAGAAGATGGTAGAGGACAGGAAGGCCTGGAGGAACGTTGTCCATGAGGATCACAATGGGTGGGACACAACTTCACAACTAACAACAAATTCCTATGCTTATTCCTATTCTATTCTATTCTCACTCTGTGTCTGTCTCTCCAATGCAGGGAGGAACCAGGCCATTTAGCAGCCCCCTCGCAGGTGAGTGGCCCCACTGGGGTCTGTGTGGGGAGGAGGAAGGGAGCGAAACGGGGGCTTTGAGGTCCAAGGACCAACTGATGGTGAAGATGCCTCTTCTCTCTCCTGTTCATCTCAAGCGCTGCAAGAGAAGGAATTTGGGGGAGATCCAGAGGGGCTCTGGGAAGGGGGACTCTGCTTGTCCCCAAACTCTTATCCTGCAAGGCCAGACTGGCCCCTCTTGAGATCTGACTCTCTTGGATCAGGAGGCTCAGAGAGCTGCAAAGAGGAGATCGGTCAGGGAATGACAGAGCAGCTGTCCAGATGAAGTCCAAAGACACTGACACAAACCTGTAGTTTAGATGTATATAAATATATTTAACATTTATAGTTGCATCAGACAAGATAGTCAGGAACATTGTGAGGTAAATCAAATGCCACACGGAACACTGAGAAGAAAAAGGCGGCAAAAAAGGGAAACTCCCCCTTTATACCCCCAGCAACCAATCATAGCGTGGGTTGCCTCATGCAGAAGCCAGCCCAACCAATCAATTCTTTCCCCATTGGACACTTTCCTGTTCCAGCTCCTGAATTTAATATCCTAACAAGACTGGGGGGGTCCCCAGTGCAGGAGGAAAAGGGGGCAGATGAGGGGCTTCTTGAGGGTCCTGCAGTCATGGATGGAGAAGGGGCTTCTCTCCACTCCTTGGAGCCCTCTGGGAATCCCTCCCTCCAGAGGCTGAGGGAAGACATGGGGGTGGGCATAGGGATCCATAGGTCTCCGGAAGCAGCACGGACTAGTATTGGATTCCTGTATTTGAGGGGGGTCATGGATGTTATGTAACTTGTGGGGCAGGTTCTCAGCCCCCTCAGGAGCCAGTCCCAGCCCTGCCTCTCCCTTCTTGCTACCTTGGAAAACCCCACCCAGCTGATCCCTCTCTTGAGGAAGCAGCAGTTCTCAGGAGTGGGATCAGCTGGGCAGATTGTTGCTGATCCCTCAGCCTGGGCGGTGGGATTCCTCCTCTTGGCTCCCTCCCAGACTGACCCTGCCTGCTTTTCCCTCTCTTGGCAGCACGAGTGGACAGTCCCAGCATGAGGAGAGAGAGAGAGAGGATCGGCCTTCTTCTGAATTAGGCCGACTGTCTCCGGAGGAGCCCTTCAGGCCCATCCTGCATGCCTGGAACCAGGATGTATTTGGGGTCTTTCACCATTGCTTCAATCATTGGCTCAGTAACCTTTTGCATTAGGATTGAGGAACAGAGGAGAAAAGAACATTTAAGTGTTTATAATTGTGGAATCAAAAGGATTCAAACTGCGTTAGTAGATATTATTTTATTTTTTATTTATTTGTATCCTGACGAAGGCGTTGAAGATATCCAACACACCTTCTCCTCCTCTTTTCCCAACAATCACCCTTTAAATGGGTTGGGGGTCAGAAAGAGTGGCCCACCTAGCTGCCTTTCGTGGCTCAGGTGGGACTTGAACTCAGTCGCTTTCTAACCTGGTGCCTTAACCACTACACCAAACTGCCTTGTCTAGCTTGTAATAGCTTTGTAATACAGCTTGTAGCAATTATGTTGTTATTTCTGATGACCTTGAATGGGCTTGTGCTGATTAAGAGGTTTCAGAGAAAGGCCCATAGCGAATGGGGCGAGGAATAGGATGAAGAGTTGCTGGTTTTACTTTAAGGGAGACTGATAAATTCTTAATCTTCATCATAGCTGCTTGGATTGAAAGGGGAGATTTCTCTCTCTCATTTTTCTTATTGTATAATAGTATGTACCATGTACTGCCATTTATGGATTTTCACACTTGAGAAAAATGGAACAGGAAGCTTCTGCCATCATGACATGCTGAACAGATACATTTTTTTCTACTGCTAACAAGGAGCCGATTTTGCCTCCAAAGCTGGTTATTTGGTGGCTTTGCTCCCTGTTTTTGAAGGGGAGACCAGGAACAACCCAGGATGACTTCAGACAATCCTGCAGAGAGAGAGAGAGAGGGGCTGGATGCCTGCAATTCTTGGGAAGGAGTGATCAGAAGGTCTAATCTCTTGCCATCCTTTCCCTTCAGCTGCTCGGCTTTCTTAAGCACACCTGGGTGTTCATTGCACTTCTTGAAGCTTTACAATCTCTTGATTTATGACTAGTTCACTTCTGACCTGTTTTATAACCTGGACTTTTACAGCTTTTTTCCTCACCTTTCATTGTTTATCATTAAATTCAAATTATTATCTTTTAATCATAAGAAAGTTGCAATGGACTTACACAGCATTATACTATAAATCCTTTTCCTTCTAGCCTTTTTCTTTCTTTTTAAGAACTTTAAACTCTTAATTTTTCTGGGAAAATTCCTCCTTTTTAACCCTGGGGGTGGAATCATTTTCCTGTGGAAGCTGTTGCTTATCTGCTTCTCTTGTCTTTGAAGAGAAAAGAAAGTGCTTTTCAAGAACAGTTCTGGAAAATCAAGCCAATATCCAAAAGCAGGAAATATCAGCTGGATCTGATTTGTAATTTGAAGAATTGGCGTTTAATTGGTCACTGTCACACGCAAAAGTATTTGGTTTGTCAGAAAAATAAAAACCACATGAATCTTGAGATAATAGATATGAGGAACGATGGACTGGATCTTCTTGGCAAGAGAAATGCTGTGTTGTTGAGAATTATTCAACAATGAATGTGGCAGAGAAAGTTACAACAGAGACTTATGAACTTTGGAAATGAAATGCAATTGTTGATAAAGTTCCTAATTAAAAACCTAAGGAAATGTTTCACAATTAAGACCCAAACGAGTATTTGTCATTGGGCTCAGAGATAATGATCGAAGTGATTTATGGCAAATAAGAAATTGTGTAGAGTTTCTATGAATAAAATATAACAACAGACTTCATTGCAGTGCTTTGAATTTTAACTTTGCTGTTGTTCAAGTATTAACTACATTTCCTTTTACATATGTAATTTATGACAGGTCAGTCAGGTTGGTGCCGAGGAGGTGACAGCTGGACAGCTGCGAAGACAGCCGACGGCCTGGGGGCGGGTTGGAGCAGGGCTGCACTGGGTGGTAGGCGGGGGCGCACGAGGTGGGGATCTGTTAGGCTGAGGCGGTGTGAGAGAGGGGGATTGACAGTAATGAAAGGCTTAGGCAGCAGCTGTAAGGGATCATAAGGGGCCAAGATGAAGGCAGGGCTGAGGCTGTTGACTGATAAAGGGAACGAGGTACGAAAGCTCTCCGTGCCAACCTTACTTGGCTTTGTGCCATTCTTGCTGGAAGAGAGTCTTTGCCGTTTGCTTATTCCTGGAATCAACCATCATTGCTCTACCCAAAAGCTGAGTAAACATTCTCGCTGTAGGAAGTTTTCTCCTTCTAGGTTGGATATCTCATTAACAAGCTTCCGCCCATTTTTTCCCTTCCCTCTGGGGCTTTGGAGAAGAAGTCCACCCCTCTTCTTTGTGGCAGCCGCCCCCGCCAAGCTCTGGAACGCCGTAACCGTGTCCCCAATCCTTTCATTGCGTTGTACGAGGTGCAAGGACAACCAAGTAAACTAAAACTTCTCTGCCCGAGGCTAGAAAACCCTCCTTCCTTGAGTCTCTTCGGCATATAAGATTCGGCCTCCGGATCCTTTATGATCTTTGCCACTTCTCTCTCCTCCCTTTCTAGGGTCTCAGATCAGCGTCTTTTTGTATGGTGATCACCGGAGTTGTAGCCAGCATTCCAAGGGAGGGGGTTCCCTTGTGCAGGATAAATTGACATTATCACTGGATGTTGATGTTCTCCTCTGTTGATGCAGCCCAAGACTGCCTTGGCTTTTTTGGCGGCTTCCCCTGATCCCCGGCTGGGAGGGGCTGGGAGGGGCCTCCCCCCCGCCTGCGCCCTCCCCCAGGCTCAGAGAACGCGCCCGCTTTTCCCAGCCCCCAGTTCCGCCCCTCCCCCAAGAGGCGGAATCCCTGGAAGGAGATTTCCTCATGGAACTTTCCACGCCTCTCTCTCTCCGGTTGCCTCTAGACGTCTGCCTAGCAACAATGACGACATGGGAATGGTTTTTTTTCTACTGGCTGAGTTCGTCCAATCGCCAGCGGGCTCTGGATTGTTGCGCTGTTGACCCCCAGCCCCTCTTATTTTGCTTGAGACTTCAGGCCAGATGGCTCTGCGCTCTGCGCCCTTCTTGCTCCTGGTGTTGGTGGAGGTCGCCCTCCGGGAGAACTGCTGCTTCGGTGAGACCCTGGGGGTCCCCTTTTATCTGCCAGGGAATCTTTCTCTCTCCCTCCCACAAAAATGTTTATTTCCAGAAAGAGAATCCTGATTCGGTCCTCTTTCTAGCCCGCTCTTCCCCATTCCCCTCCGCTACTTTGGGGTTAGACCCCGAAGTCCCCCATCTACGCCAGAGCACCTCGGGGAGGTGGCCGCTGCAGATGTCAGTCAAGTCTACCTGCCCCCCCCGCTTCCCAGCGCAATTCTTTCCCTCCCCGGAAGTAGAGATTGTCGGAAAGCGGCATTTGCATGTGATCCGGGCAGTTCACAAACTTCCTGGCTGCCTTCGCCCAATCCCTCCGCCTGGGTCGCCTTTCCTGCCTTGGGTGGGGGGGCTTTGTGGCTCTTTGGGGCTTCTGGTGCCGGGAGGACCCGGCTGGTTTCTCTAATCCAGGGGTCTCCAGCCTTGGCCACTTTAAGACTTGTGGACTTCAACTCCCAGAATTCCTCAGCCAGCTTTGCTCAGTGAAGAATTGCTTGCTGAGGAATTCTGGGACTTGAAGTCCACAAGTCTTAAAGCGGCTAAGGTTGGAGACCCCTGCTCTAATCGGATCCTCATTGCCCCATCCCATCCTATGATCCCTATTGTCCTCTTATCCTCCCAAGTTGGCCGACGTTTCTGCCTTTCTTTCTGCTCACAAAGTGCAGGATCAGCATCAAAAGAGGGAAAGTTTCAGAGAAAGTGAGATTCAGAATAAATCTGGTGCCTTTCTAGCACCTGGGAATTATGGCTCCAGACCCTCATTGGGTACCTGAAATCCTTTATTTATTCTCTCATGGGATAATCACAGATTGTCTGTGGCATAGAAACATCACCAGCGCGTATTATAGTGCTGCAATTATGACTTGGATAAAAGACTGGATAAATCACACAAATACAAGGATACTAACATTAGAAGGCTATAATCTCCAGACAGGATGGCACTTTTTTCTTAGACAAGATAGTTTAAAGGGACACAGCTACGTTTTGAAACACAAAGTAAGACAGACACTTTTACACACCTGGTTCAAAATTAAGAAACAAATGTACATTCAAATACCAATCTGGATATCAACATTAGAAGCTTTGATGCATCCACACCTGCTAAGATACGATAAAATTATTACTTATGAAGAACTGTTAGATGAAAAAGGAGATTTACAAACTAGACAGCGGTTGAATGAACAGGGAATAGAATTGGAATGGTGGGCCTATCTACAACTCCAAGCTAAACATGCAGAAGACAAAAAATTGGGTATTAGCAAAACTAGGACAGAATTAGATGAAATCTTGTTAGGACCAGATGTAAAAATGATTAAAAAACATACCAAGTATTATTACAAACTAAATTGGAAGAAGAAACAGTCAAAGAAACAATGATACGCTGGATGAGAGATTTTGGTCACAACATAGCTTTGAATGATTGGCAAAATATTTGGACTAGAAATAAAAAATAACCCTTGCAATTCCATTTAAAGAAAATCTGTATAAATTATTTTATAGATGGCATATAACACCAACAAGACTATCTAAAATGAATAATAAATTTTCCTCCTTTTGTTGGAAGTGTAATAAGGAAAGAGGTACATATTATCATATATGGTGGAGTTGTGGAAAGGCCCAGGATTATTGGAAAGAAATACATCAATGCTTACGAAATCTGTGATGTAGAGATTAATTTCAAACCAGAATTTTTTTACTGGGAATCACCAATAAGACCTATCGAAGGAAATCTTTTATTTAATGATCCATATTATTACAGCGGCAAGGATGGCCTTTGCACAGAAGTGGAAAAACACTGAAACTCCAACAGAAGCGGAACTTACGAAGAAAATAATTGAGTGCGAAATGGACAAATTGACAATGGAAATTAAAAATAAGGAAGAAACGGACTATTACAAAACTTGGAATAACTTCTATGGATGGTTAGATAAGAAAAAGACTTAACAGACTTTCTGATTAGGACTTAACAAATGATGGACAATGAATGATATGAGCCTAGCCATACTAGGTTCGATTGTATCATATGTTTTGTGTTTGATTATGTTTTGTTTATGTTAGTGTTTGTTTGTTTGGTTATGTTTAATTACTAAATAAAACGAATTAAAAAAAAAAAAAAGAAACATCACCAGCGCTTAGACTTATACAGGTAGTCCTCAACTTGTGACCGCAATTGAGCTCAGAATTTATGTTGCTAAGTGAGAAATTTATTAGGGGAGTTTTGCCCCATTTTACAACTTTCCTTGCCACAGTTGTTAAGTGAATCACTGCAGTTGTTAAATTAGTGACATGGATTTTACATGAATCTGGCTTCCCATTGACTTTGCTCGTCAGAAGGTTGCAAAGAGGATCACGTGACTCTTGGACACTGCAACCGTCATAAATATGAACCAGTTCTCAAGTGTCTGAACTTTGATAATGTGACCATGGGGATGCTGGAACGGTCGTAAGTGGGAAAAATGATCATGTTACTTGTTTCAGTGCCATTGTAACTTCAAGCAGTCACTAAATGAACTGTTGTAAGTAGAGGCCTACCTGTATACTGCATCCCAGTGCTTTACAGCCCTCTCTAAGCGGTTTACAGAGTCAGCCTCTTGCCCCCAACCATCTGGCTCCTCATTGTACTGACCCTTGGAAGGACGGAAGGCTGAGTCAACTTTGGGCCAGTCAGCGTCAAACTCCTGGCTGTGGGTGGAATTAGCCTGCAATGCTGCATTCTAACCACTGGGCACCATGGCTCAAGAAATGGGGTTGAGCCCCACTGAGTCCTGGGTTCAAAGCCAGTTTTTGTTTGGATGACTGAACTCTGGGAGGGGAGGGGCGAACAGGAAGATCTGGGGGGCTACGTGGCTTCATTGTGGCTTCCTTCGTTCCCCCTTTGCCTCCCCACGTCTCCCAGGCAAGCAGACCGGGTTTCCCCTAAGGATCCCGTGGCCTCTGGTCTCACCTGGATTCCTCCCCTTTCCCCATTTTACAAAATCCCCCCCTCAAATCTGCCCCTATTAACAATCCATGTTGGCCCTCAGTGAAGTCAGAATGTGTTTTTTTTTCCTGTTGGGGGAACCAGAGGGGTTTTCCTGCTGCATTTTGAGCTTCTGAGGATGGACCCCCCCCCTTCTTCTTCCTGTGGGGCAGAGACTGAGCAATGCAGAAGGGGGGATTGAGGGAGGCCTTTGTTAGCAATGTGTACACAATGTAGTTGGGTTGGCAATATATAAACCAAAAAATGTATGTTTGTAGCTTTAAGAGAAAAATCACTGTATTGATTTATACTATATTCCGATTGGTCAATTATGTTGCAAGTTGCCGTAAGAGGGAGCTGGAGATCATGGTTGTCTCTCTCTGACATTCTGTTGCTATCTAAGGTTCCATGTTGTACCGTGTTTCCCCGAAAATAAGACACTGTCTTATATTTTTTTTGGCTCCCAAAACACACTAGGTCTTATTTTGGTAGGTCTTATATATTTATGGTGCCAAATAGTGGGTGTGAGTGTGTAGGGGGGGTGTTTCACGGGTGCATGGTTGCTCCCTGAAAAGTCTTCCTGGAACTGGAGATTTACACTAGGTCTTATTTTTGGGGTAGGTCTTATATTAGGGCAGGTTTAGAAAATAGTGCTAGGTCTTACTTTCAGGGTAGGTCTTATTTTGGAAACACGGTATTTATACTGTGTTTATACTTTGATGTGTTTGTGTACTGTAAATGACTTGCAACCGGTAAGAAGACTTTGTGATTGGATATTAGTTGAACTGTTAAACGTATATGACCTGGACTGTTTACTGGAGTGTGCTGTTTCTTAGAGTAAACTTTTAACTCAATTTAGTGTATCTGTCATGGCTGAATAATTATTCACAACTATTCTCATAACGTTTCCATGTGCATATCCTTGTTACTCAAGGGTTATTCTGTACATATCATAACAGCCTTGCTGGAAGGGGAGGGCATAATTGAAGGGGACCACCTAACGTTTGGGGATCCTGCTCTCTCTCTGGCCCTGCTTTCCCTTCCCTTCTTCTCTCTCCCCAACCTCCTGCCCTCCAACCCTTCAGGCCCTCCAGAAGATGCTCCTTTGTCCTCAGTCGCTCCCTCTTTCCACCCTCTGCTTCTGCTTTCTCTCCCATCATCTCCCCTTCATTTCCTCCTTCCATCTCTGCCCCCCCCAGATCTCTTCTTCTTTCTTCTTTCCAGGTCTGAAAATGGGGCCTTTAGGGCCCCATATATCAGGGCCCTTGACCGAATCCCCCTAACTCTCCCCCTCTGGGTCCCTTCCAGGCGCCTCCTCCCACTCCATGAAGTATTTCTACTGCCGCGTCTGGAGCCCAGTCAGGGGCTGCCCCAGTTTGTCGTTCAGGGGTATGTGGACGATCAGCTCTTTGTTCACTACGACAGCAACAGCCGGAAAGTGCAGCCTCGAGTCTCCTGGATAGAGAAGTATGTGGGGAAGGAGGACCGCAGTTCTGGGACAGAGGGACCCAGATCATACGTGGCGATGAGGAGCTGTTCAGAGACAGCCTGGAGATTCTGAGGAGTCGCTACAATCAGAGTGGAGGTGAGTGATGGGTCTGGTGGCTCCTCCGGCCCCATATTCCCTCCCAGGAACCAGAGGGGGAGAAAGGGGGGTCCCTTCAAAGGGAAAGGCTGCCTCCACACCTTTTAAAAGTCTTTTTATAAGTTTCTTTTTAAAAAATCAATATAAGATTGTCCTTGCCTCCATAGCTGACATTTTCTTCCAACTGCAGTTAATAAAAGCGTGCTTAAATTTATCCATCTGTCTGTCTGAATATTAATACGGATATTAATATAAACTGAGGTAAAAAGAGACCAAAATCTCCCCTCCCCCCATGAAAGATGGAGGGTCCTTAGTGGATCTCCTGCTGTGGGGAGGAAGGAATCACAAGTCTCCCCCAAAAGAGGCAGGTGGATCCTAAGAAGATCCTGGGGGAAGCAGGTCCTCATCCTTCTCTCTGTTTCCACCCTAGAGAAATGAGGGATCAAGTGCAGATCCACCTGGGGAGAGTAGATCCTTTCCTTCTCCCCTTTTTGGAGGGAGTGGGGCCCAAATGCCAGGAGCTTCTTCTCATCCTCCAGTTGGAAGGAGAGGCCAGGAGGCCAAAATGGGGTGGGGGGCTCTTGGAGGGGGGGTCACAGGGCCAGGATCCTCCCAATCTTGATGGGGAAAGAGAGAAAAGAAAGGATCCTCCATTTGGGGCCCTTCCAGAGTCTCTCAGAGCCATCATGGCTTCCCATCCTTGGTCCCTCAGACTGAACTCCTGCCCTGCCCTCTTGGTGGGTCTGCCCTGGAGGGAGGGAGGCTCTTTCTTCAGCAGCCCTCCCACCTTCTGCCATCTCATGGGGGGACAATATTCACCTTCAAGGAACCTTATTTAAGAAAGGGATGCAAGGAAATCTGTGTGTAAAGATAGGCTGCTTTTGGCTGAGGAAAACCTTCTCCACGAACCTCAACCATTTTCCCCCCTTTCCTTCCCCCACTCCAGGGAGACCCCAGATCTCATCCAGTCCTGCCCCTGATCCCCCCCATCCCCCCATCCCTCCAGGCCCCCTGCTGGACTCCCAGAGGAGCAGAGCTGGACCCAGAGGGCTGCCCCTGGTGGAGGAAGGAGGAAGGAGAGCGGCCAGAGTGGAGGGGAGCCTCCTTTCCAGGCTAAACAGCCCCAAAGGTCCCAACCTTTCCTCAAAGGGAGGCTGCTCCCACCCTCCCATCGCCTGAGCCGCCTCCTCTGGACCTTCCCCAGCTCCCTCCAGTCCTTTTCTGGGGTCTTTGGACCAGAAACTGCAGACAATATTCCAGATGTGGAGGCAGCCTTGATTCATGTAAAGGTTTATGAAAGTAGCCTCTGTGTTTTCAATGCTATTTTAATGATCCCTGATATCCTGTTTGCCGTTTAAATTTATTATAAAATTTGTGTTAAACTTTTTGAACAAAAAACAAAAACTAATAGAAAGTAACATAAAGTAAAGGAGATAAAAGAAAGAAATCAAAGAAAAATAAAGTACAAGAAAGGAAAACAATTGAAGAAAATAAAGAAAAAAGACATCAAGAAGTGATTTCTGATATTCTTCATGGCAGTTCTAAATATAAATATATTTTAGCCCCTCTAAAGCAGCCTTTCTCAACCCTTTGACCCTGGAGGAACCCTTGAACTATTTTTCAGACCTCAGGGAAGCCCTAAACATCCAGCCTCAAAGAAAGGCTGAAATTGTTTCATGCTTAGACCTGCAGAGATGCATTAATAGTGTTCTTACACTAAATATAAAAAATGAAACTTCCCTTTTCAATGTGATCCCTGTCCTTTCTTTTTGCTGCACAAATATTAAAATCTATGCCAAATTTGAGATAAGAAAATACAGATTTCATCTTCAACTGAAATAAAGCAATTTCTGTCTTTGCTTTTGATGCTTCTGAAATAAGACTGAGCCTGTTCTCAGAAGTTGAAAACTGCTGCCAGATGTTCAGGGCCTTCCTGTGAATGGCAGGAGATTCTTCTTGGGCAGAAATCCAGAACTATTTTTCCCATGGGGAGATCAGGGAATCTCCTCTTGAGGGAAGGATCAGACTGCAGCTCACGAGGATCTTCCTCTTCCTCCAAAGGGAAGTTCTCAGGCTGAGCAGAAGATGCAGAGAAAGGATCCCTCACCCGTCATTCCTGGGTGTGGAAAGGGAGGGAAAGGACTGGTCAGTTTAGTTCAGTTGTACTTACAGGTGGTTTCCCCTTAGATTTGAGAGTTTCTGGTGTCCTTCCTCTCTCTCAAGCCCAAACAGAAGTAGAAACATTTCAGGATTTCCTTTTGTTTTGTTTTTTTCAAAAATCCAGTGTTCTCTTTAAATCCAAGAATCTGGTCACTTGAAGTGGAAACATCTTCTCCAGGGCCTTGCAGAGCCTGTAAACTTCAAGCTCCTTTCTAAGGTCAATGACCCTTTGGGTGTCCAGA
Organism: Naja naja; assembly: GCA_009733165.1. Lineage (NCBI taxonomy): Eukaryota > Metazoa > Chordata > Lepidosauria > Squamata > Elapidae > Naja > Naja naja. Next base: position 480,622 of record SOZL01001854.1, on the reverse strand, counting down.
TCAGACTGGGTCACTTGCTGCTGTGGCTATGGGAAATATTCCTTTGTGGCCCTGAGAGGCTTCATTTCCTCTTTGTGCTAAACTATGGTTTGTTTCTGGTTAGCCCAAAGTGGGACACAGCCCTTGTGACTTGGTTTCATTTGTGGATGTAGACCAAGATTTATGGTCACAGGGATCCCTGCAAGCTCCTCTTTGAGGCCATGAGATTCTCAGTCCTCTTGCAGCCAAATTCAGGCAACTGTTCCCTCTCTGGGATCCCTTCCTTTCCCCCCAAGAGTCTCCCCTGCAGAGGAACAGCAGAAGGAAAGATGGAAGTGTCTCCGTCTCTCCTTTTCTTCTGTGACTCCCCCTTTTCTGGATCTCCCTTGGGATCCTCTGCTGTCTTTTCCAGATTCCCTTTTCCTGGGGAGGTTCAGGGGCTCCATCCTGGGGGGGAAATGCAGGGAGGCAGGTTGAGGGAGGGGAGAAGGGCGGCTAGTGATGGGGGCTTTCTTTCCCTTGAACTCTAGGGAGGAAATGGGGGTGTCAGTGCCTGTGTCAAAGTCCCTGCAGGGAGGGAGGGTCTTTGCCTGTCTTGACAAGAGACCCCTGAACCATCCTCCTGTCTCTATTTCAGGCCTTCACACAATACAGTGGATGTATGGCTGTGAGCTCCGGAGGGACGGGAGCAAAGGAGGGTTTATGCAGTATGGCTATGATGGGAGGACCTTCATCACCTTCGACAAGGAGACCCTCACCTGGGTGGCTCCTGACCCTCAAGCCCAGATCACCAAGAGGAAATGGGACGCTATTCCAGGATGGAATCAGCAAAACAAGGCCTACCTGGAGGAAACCTGCATTGAGTGGCTGGAGAAGTACCTGTCCTATGGGAATGAGACGCTGCTGAGGACAGGTGAGCATCTGGATCCAGGCTGGACTTTCCTCCTTTATGGCCGGATTTCTCGGACACATTCAGCCCCTTTGGGTCCCTTGTCTGGAGCCTGTTTGCCCTGGTGGGAATCCTCCTCCTCCCCTTCCAGCCCCTCTTGCAGGACACGGGAAGCCCTGTTTGGTTCCCATTGCCAGGCAGCCATTCAATGGACCAGGAAATGCAGCCTCTGCCTGGCAGGAAAAGCCCTTCAGGGTGTCCTGTTCACTGCCCACAATGAGGCAGCCATTTGGGGCTATTCAGTGAAACCCCCATTAGCCAAACTGTAGCCGAGAGTGATGGGCTCCCTTAATTTCCTCCCATTAACTCTCCTTCTCCCCACATCCCACAGGGGGCTCCCTCCCAGTCTTGCACCTGATTGGGGCACCTCCCATGCCCACCATTGTGGGGGCTCCACTTCCACCCTTCATAAGGCATCATGAGAGCCTCCAATTGGGCAAAGAAGCCCATGGATGAGGAGTTCTTTCTCCAGGGTGGGGGGATCCCCATAGTTTTTGTAGATCTTTCTCTTAAACCTCGAACAGGTTCCCTCAATTCTGACTCAGTGAGTCTTTCCTCAAAATGGCCCCCTCCCCACCTTCAGGAACACCCCCTCACCCCACAGGGGGGGTCACATTATAACCTTTTCCTGTCATTTGTTATTAATTCACCATCTAGACCACCCCTCTCCCCTAGGTCTCCCCTCCCCCTCTTGGCTCTTCTGATCCTCAGGATCAGCTGGTTGAGATTAGGATCCATGGGGGAATCCACCCCCTCCAGATTGCCAACAGCCCCTCCCTGCCAGGGAGGACCTTCTCTCTCTTCCATTGGCATCACCTCTCTCTGCCCTCCCCCCCTTTTGAGAGACAAAATCTGTTCTCCAAATTAATCAGTGAGAAATTCCAAAAGCCCTGAGCCCCTTTTTGCTTTGATTCTGGCTCTCTTGCTCATAACATTGTGGTTGTGTCTCTTGGAAAGAGGCCTTGAGCAGCCTCAGATTCTGGGGAGAAGAAGAGGAACCAACAAGTAGGGAGCAACTTCTGTGTTGTTGTTATCTAGAAAGGGAACTTATAAGACCATCTATCCCTCCCCTGAAGGGAGCAGCCCAAGATCAGTCAGAGTTCAAAGCAGTCAGAGAGGAATTTCCTTGGACCCTCAATTTGGGAAAATCAGGAGTTCTTGTGGTTGAGCATTTTCCAGATTTGGAGCATTTCCTAAAACTCTTGGAGATGCTGCAGGTGTGAAGTATAAATCCTGGGGTTAAAACTAAGTGGTGGGAGATTTTCCTTCCCCTCCACGTTTCTCACCCACCTTCCAAGCTCTGGAGGGGCTGAGAGTTAATTCTGGGGGTGCCGTTTCTGCAGAGCCCCCAGGGGTGACGGTGAGAGGCAAGACAGAGGTGGAGGATGGGATGGAGACGCACGTCTGCCGCCTGGATGGCTTCTACCCCAGGGAGATCGATGCCTTCTGGACGAGGGACGGGGAGGTCTGGGAGGAGGAGACCTTCCATGGGTCTTTGGCCCCCAACGCGGATGGGACCTACCACTACTGGCTCAGCATCCGGATTGACCCCAAAGAGAGGGGCCGCTATCGGTGCCACGTGGAGCATGACGGCCTGCAGGAGCCTCTGGACCTGGCCCTGGAAGGTGAGAGGCTGCAGGGAGGGACAGGCTGGGCTCTTTGGCAGGCTGGGAGGTGGTGGGAGAGGAATCTGGCCCCAGATGTGTCCAGGTGTGAGCATACCTGAGCTTTCATCCATTGGTTTTTCCAGTGTTTGAGGTCGGTGCAGCTGCAGGGACCAGACCATAGAACTGACTTCAGGGGATGGAAACTACAGAATCCCATCACAAGAGTTGGCCGATCCTGATGAAATGCCCTCAGATCCTCTCTTAGGCCTTCCCTGTTTCTTCTACCAGCGCAAGAAATAGATTTCCTTTTGTTTACAATTCCTAAGGTACAAGAATGAGGAGGAGTCTGGTTGCCCCTTTTCTGAAGGCATATTTTGACTAAAATGGATGCACTGCAGCTGCCTTCAGGAAATGCAGAAAGTGGCTGGACTGATGCATCAGGAGTCAGAAAAGAGGCTACCAAGTCTGAGTTTTTTCCCCATCAGAGACTAACAGGGTTTCCTGCTTTCAAGGTCAAAATGTGTTGCTGCTCTAAGAAAGAAGTTGCACCTTATTTTATTATCTGATATGTGAATTCCTGAGGCTCAGCATAAAACCCAAGGAAAAAAGCCGCCTCTCAAAGAGTTCTGTATATGCTCAGAAGTGTCGTTAATGTACACTGGACTTGCAAAGTTGCAAAATTCAATTGCAGGAATTGGGCAGTTTGATGAAAAGAAGGACTGGGGGAGACATGATACGTTCCAACATCTCAGGGGCTGCCACAAAGAAGAGGGAGTCAAGCTCTCCTCCAGAGCACCTGAGGGCAGGACAAGAAGCAATGGGTGGAAACTCAACAAGGAGAGAAGCAACCTAGAACTGAGGAGAAATTTCCTGACAGGGAGGACAATTAATGAGAGGAATGGCTTCCCTCCAGAAGTTGTGGGGGCTCCATCACTGGAAGCATTTAAGGAGAGACTGGAGAGCCACTTGTCTGGAATGGTTTAGGGCCTCCTGTTTGAGCAGGGGTCAGACTGGAAGACCTCCAGGGTCCCTTCCAACTCTGTTATTCCGTTATTCTATTTCTGCCATTTGTGGGACCATCCAGAAGCTGGAAATCACGATATTCAGATTATTATTATTATTATTATTATTATTATTATTATTATTATTATTATTGATTGATTGATTAGCCTATAGGCCATATCAACATACAACTTCAAACACGTATTACCATACATACATATTCATGTATCATTGTATTGTCTCCTATAATGATTGGATTTTACCCTACTCTCATGTTAAATTTAGAATTTTAGAATTTTATATCACCATATTCCTTTTTCATGCTGATGTTCTGGAAGAACAAAATACAATATTATGCTATTTCTGGACTGGCCAAAGAAATGAAAGTGTGTACTTAAGTGATATGAACTATTTTACTTTAAATAAATGTAAACCCTCAAACTGCATAAAAAAATAGCGTGCAGATGTGCCCAATTCCACTCAGAGTCAGGACTTATTGGGGCAGCCTATAAAAAGAACCAAAATGTTTTTGTTTAATAAATTTTGTTTATTTTATTGTGTTGGGGATGTTTTTGTTTTGTAAGCTGCTGAGAGTCACAAGGGGGCAAATGGCTGCTTTTGAGTCGAAAAGCCAAAGATGAATCCAGTTGCCTTCATGCTGGGCTGGTGGGGGAAGAAGGCAGCATCAGGAGGACACACGTCCTCTAACAACGGTTAGCAAGGCACTACATCCTCTGAGAAGTTTGTGAGGCTGAAGAGGTTGAATGGAGAAGGGAGAGATTTCTCCTCCTCACAGGACAAGACATTCATTCTGTGTCTTTTTCTCCAATCCAGGAAGCAACCAGGCCGTTTAGCAGCCCCCTTGCAGGTGAGTGGACTGGTGGGGGCCACATGGGGTGAGAGGGAGGGAGGGAGGGAGGGGAAGACTTTGGGGTCCAAGGACCAAGGGAGGGTAAAGATGCTTTGGGAATCCCTCTTCTCTCTCCTGTTCATCCGAAGCACTGGAAGGGAAGGGATTTGGGGGAGAGGGCTGGGGGGAGGGGTCTTCCTGCCCCAAACTCTGATCCTGTGGTGCCTCTCAGTCTCTGCCTGTCTTGATCCCACTCACCCTTGGATGCTTCTTCCCTCCTCATTGTAGTGGAGACTCTCAGCATAAAGAGAGAGGAATGAAGAGGGATCAGCCTTCTCCTGAATTAGACTCTTAGGAGGAGCCCTTCAACGCCCTTCCTGCATGGTTGGAACCAGGATAGATTGGATCTTTCATCATTGCTTTTATCACTGAATCAGTAAACTTTTTCTGTTATGATTGAGGAGCAGAAGAGAATAGGATATATTATGTGTTAAGATTTCAAATTGGATTTCGTAGATAATAGTTTATAATAGGTAGGTTGCATAACACCCTTAATGGGCTTTTGCTGATGAATCTTAGTGGACAGAGATCAGAGGTTAAAGATTAGAGGTTTTAGAGACCAGTTGAGAGAGAATGGGGTGAGGAATAGGACGAAGAGTTCATTGGTTTTGCTTTAAGAAAGATTGATAAGTTATTAATTTTCATTATATTTGTTGGGGATAAAGGTAGAGGTTTCTTTTTCTTGTATATTTGTTTAATGTAATCTTCGATGAAACTGTTACTAAAAGGAGAAATGTGCATTCTGAGATTTTTTGTCACTAAAATAGTTGATGCATTCTTAATTGATTATTGCATGGTTATTTGACCATATATTTGATAACAGATTTTGAGATATAATCAATATACCAAGTGTAGCATTTGACACTCATTTTTTTAAATTGCCAATTGTGGATTTTCATGATTTATAAAACGGAACATGAGATCAGTTGCAGAGTCAGATTGCTACGTCCTTAACAATGGCACATATATTATAAAGTTTGCCAAAATTGTTTGCTGAAAATAAATGGTTTTGATTTCTTCTTACCTGACAGTTTCTGCCTCTTATTGGAAGTTTGGAATAGCAAGGAATTTCTGCTCCTTCTTGATCAGAGACCCCAATTTCACTCTGAGTGATAGGAAGGGGAGGCATCAAGGGGAGAACTGGGGGGATGGACTCCTGTGTGCTCCTTTGGTGAAGAGGCAGCCATTTTGTTCTTGTGTCTAGATGTTTCTCTAGCATCAGCATCTGATCTTCCATAAAATGGCTACTTGGTCTTGGCTTGGTGGTGGCAGCAACAGAGGCTGCTTTTCCCTCAAATCCTCCTTTGCCTCAGGCACTTCGCCAAGTGGCTGATCTCTGAGCCTCATCCAGGGGTCATTTGGGAGAGAGTTCAATGCCTGCCAGAGCCGTCCTGGTCCCCTTGCAGAAGGGCAGCTTCTCCTGATTCTGGGAGATTCTCTCTGGGCAGTTCAGGTGCCCAATATGGCCCAAGAGTGGCTAGACCCCTGATTGATGGGAAAGATGCCCCCCATAATACAGGGGATGCTTTGGGGCCACAGAAGAATGAAAAGGAGAGGGGGGTCTGTCCTCCCCCCCCTCTGGACTAGCCATCTTTGAAAGCTTAAAAAGTAAACTTGAAAGCATTTTGCAAGAATTCAGTGCATATTCCAGCCTCTTCTATGGATTAAAAACTCTTAGAAATTTATTTCTTAATTAGAATCTATGACTGCCCAGCTCGGATAATCGGCTCTGGTCAGCCAACACAATAAAAATATCAATATGAGAACAAAAGACAATAAATATAATGGACGAAAGAAGAAAACTGAGCACCAAGGATAAACCAGTCAGCCACAAATTCATTCAATTTAGTCTACAGATAATCCTTGACTTAGAACAGTTCTAAGTGCATTGCTGAGCGCATTGGGTTGTATCCCAAAAATTGTAAGCCGCCCTGAGTCTTCGGAGAAGGGCAGCATATAAATGTAATTAAAAAACAGTTCATTCAGTGACTGTTGGAAGTTACAACGGATTGAAAAAGTGATTTATGACCGTTTTCCCACTAATGCCCATTGCAGCATCCCTGTGGTCAGGTGATCAAAATTAGGACTCTTGTCAAGTGGTTCATATTTATGAAGGTGGCTGTGTCCTGGAGTCACGTGATCCCCTCCTGTGTCCTTTTGACAAGCAAAGTCAATAGGGAAACCAGCTTCACTTAACAACTGTGTTACTAACTTAACAATTTGAGTGATTCATTTAACAACCGTGGCAAGAAAAGTCATAAAAAGGGGCAAACCTCACTGAACAAATGTTTTACTTAACAGAAATGCTGTAAGTCAAGGACCACCTGTAATGATTAAGGCACCAGGCTAGAACCCAGGAGGGAAGGAGTTCAAGTCCCGCCTCAGGCACGAGAGTCAGCTGGGTGATTTTGGGCCAGTCATCGTATCTCCACAGGGTTGTTGTGAGGAAAACAGGACAAGGAAAGAGTGTTATTTGTGTCCTCAGCCTTGAGCTCTTTCTGAAAATGATAAAAGTGGGATAGGGACAAACAAACTCACGGGCTGAACTCTCTCCTGATTTCAAGGACACTTGAAAGAAAACCAAAGGCTTTCAGCCTGATCTAAAGTCCAAAAGAAATGATGTCCCAGAGGGTTGGTGGTAGGGCCTTATTCATGTCCTTCCTTGATAACTTTAAGGATTGCGGTTCAAGAATCGGAAAATTATAAGCAGACACCTGAAGAAAAATAAATCAATTGTGTGAAAGTCTTCTTTGCTTCTTTCCTGGAAAAATCCCACATTTAATGACAGTATCAAGATTGAATTGCTTTATTGCCTTCTAGCTTCTATCGCTATTCAACTTGCTAATGAAAAGGGGGAGGGGTGGAATGTGTAGGAGGAAACGGAATGCCAAGACGCCGTCCTCGGAGGACGAGGACTTGCACAACACCAAGGTCACAACTGCAGGTGTTTGCTGGAGGAGTGGACTGTTCCCATAACAAAAAGAAGTTTTGTAATTGGACAACCTGAGGGGTGGGAGAAAGGGAATCTATTGTTTAATTGAGCAAACTTTCGCGTGGGAAAATCAGAGCTGGTTTTGCTTCTTCAGTTCCAAGATGGTGAATTCAATAAAGTTTTACTTTCTGGGATTCAACGACCCTGAGAGTTCCTTTTTTGGGGGGTTCACTAGTTGGACCGTGGACAGACTGCTTTATTTAATGACCGAGTTGCCAGTTCCAGTTTGGGTTGTTAAATGAGATTACCTATACCTCCTTTCAGTGGTATGTAATAATTCTTGCAGTCAATGTCCATGACTGAAATATCCAGGATTTGATGTCTTGATCAATTCCAAATACCAGGGATGACTAAGATGGCATTAAGTTTCTTTAAAACACTCGGCCAGAAGAAGAAGAAAAAACAGCATACAAAGAGCAGTGTATTTAATCATTTAAACTGGGAAAGATCACAGTACATTTTATCAGATTCCTTAAAACCTTTTCAGGTTGGCAGGCGGGCAGAGGTGGGAAGAGGGGATGGGTTTTTTTTGCAAAGGTTTTATTTTTCCAAAAGGACAAACGTAACAAACAAACATACAACACATAAATCCATATCAATTTCAAGTATGTCGGTCGGTCAAAAATCACAGTGCCTTCCCCTCATTATTCATACTCAGTATTACAAAAAGGAAAAACTATAATCATTATTATTAATCCTCTATCATATTATAATCTCTATATTGTTGCAACAGTTCTATCTATCTTTATATTCCCAAAATATATTACCAAACTTTTTTATCTAACCATTGATAGAACATATTCCATATCTTATAAAACTGCTTTTCTTCTTGGTCCCTAATTTCAAATGTTAATCTACTCATTTCGGCACAGTCCAAAATCTTCTTAATCACTTCCTCCTGCGTAGGTGTCTTATCATTTCTCCAGTTTTTAGCAAATACAATTCTGGCAGCTGTCAATACATTAACAATCAAATATTTCATTTCTTTGTTGAGTGTCTCTGGTACAATTCCCAACAGGAATATCTCAGGTTTCAAGTCTATATGTTGTTGTGTCATTGTTTTCAACCACATGTGGATTTTAGTCCAATATCTTTTAGCATCAGCGCAAGTCCACCACATGTGATGGTAGGAGCCAGGTATCTGATGACATTTCCAACACTTATCCGATTTGTCCTTGAACATTCTTGCAATCCTTCTCGGGAATAGGTGCCACCTATAAAACATCTTATACAAATTTTCTTTATATGCAGTTGACATTGTCATTTATAATTCTGATCCCACAGTGTTTGCCATCTCTCTAGATCTATCCCATAACAAAATTTCCCCCCCAAGCAAACATTGTTTCCTTAACCTGCTCCTCTTCCATTCTAACTTCTAATAAATGACCATAGAGTTTTTTAATCACTTTTTCGTTCGTACCCATCAAAATTTTATCTAGTTCAGTTGGTTTTTTATAAATACCTTCAGTCCTAACATCCTCATCATATCTAGATTGTATTTGCAAATATGAAAACCAATTCATTTTTATACCTTGTTCTTGTAGTGTTTGCATCAATCTGAGTTCACCCTTTTTATTTAAAATCTCTCCATATCTAACTGTTTGTTCCTTCTTATATATTATTGAATATGAAAAAGCTTCAATAGTAGATACCCATAATGGAATTTGTATATAATGTTGTTTTCTAGTTTTTTCCCAATTTAAAAATAAAGCTTCTCGAACATAGTGTCTTCTAAAATATCCTTGTTTTTAGTTCCCTTATACCATAAGAAAGCATGCCATCCTAGTAATAAATCATAACCCTCTAAAGTTAACAATCTATTATTTCTCAATGTTATCCATTCTTTCACCCACATCAAACTTGCAGCTTGATAATACAATTCCCAGTTTGGTAGTGCGAATCCCCCTCTTGACCTTGCATCTTGTAATAGCTTAAATTTAATTCTTGGCTTTTTGCCCTGCCATATAAATTTTGATGTGATTTTATTTAAATCTTCAAAGTACTCTTTCCCAAGTCTAATTGGGATTGTCTGAAATAAATATAAGATTCTGCGTAGAACATTCATCTTGACTGTTGATATTCTGCCAATAAGGGATAATTGTATATTTTCCCATCTTTCAAGATCTGTCGCTATCTGCTGTTTAAGTTTTATGTAATTGTCTTCTTTCAAGGTACTGCATCTTGACATTATATATATTCCCAAATATTTAACTTTATTTGCAATCTGTATCTCTAATAAGTCTTCTAAATCTTTCTTGAGTTTTGCTAACATATTCTTTGTTAGGATCTTTGTTTTGTCTTTATTAATTTTTAGACCTGCCACCATTCCATATTCTTCTATTTGTTCTATCAACTTAGGTGCTGATTTAAGTGGATCCTCTAGTATGAATACCAAATTGTCTGCAAACGCCTGTAGTTTATATTCTTCTTTTTTAATTTTCATTCCTTTTATTTCTTCATCTTCTCTGATAGCTCTATTCAGTACTTCTAGTGTTAAAACAAACAGCAGGGGCGACAGAGGGCAACCTTGTCTAGTTCCTTTTCTTATCCCTATAGATTCTGTCAACTCTCCGTTTACCAATATCTTCGCTGTTTGATTATTATATATTGTCTCAATAGCCTGTATAAAGTTTTTTCCAAAGCCCATTTGCATCATTTGCAATATCATAAATTGCCAGTTCACATTGTCAAATGCTTTTGAGCATCTAAAACATCAGTGCCATCTGTTTTTCAGGGTGTGCTTCATAATACTCCAAAGTATCTAAAATTATTCTCACATTTTGCTTGATTTGTCATTTTGGCAAAAATCCATTTTGATCTGTGTGGATAAATTCATTTAAGTATCTTTTCATTCTTTCTGCCAAGATTGAAGCAAAAATGTTATAATCTGAATTCAACAATGAGATAGGTCTATAATTTTTAACTTGTTGTAGATCCATTTCTTCTTTAGGTATAAGGGTAATATAAGCTTCCAACCATGTCTCAGGTATTCTCTTTTTTAGTAAAACTTCATTCATCACTTCTAGAAGGGGAGCGTTTAACACTTCCTGGAAGGTCTTATAAAATTCCGCCGGTAGACCATCTGGACCTGGTGCTTTTCCTGTATTTTGTTTCTTCAAGGCTTCTGTTAATTCCATCATGGTTATGTTCCCTTCTAACATTGTCTCAATGTCTTCAGGTATCTGTTGTAGTCTTGTCTTTTGTAGATACTGTTCAATTTTTTCTTCTAGAATATCTTCTTGGGAGTACAGTTTTTCATAGTAGTCTTGAATAATTTTTTTCTTTTCATCGTTCCCATGCTGTATATTCCCTTTTCCATCTATTAATTGGCTAATTTTCTTTATTTCTCTTTCCTTTCTAATTTTATACGCTAACCACCTTCCTGGCTTATTACCATTTTCAAAGTAATTTTGTTTAGCGCCTTTAATCTTTTGAGCAATTTCTTCCTTGTCCATTAAAGCCATTTTATGTTTAATCACATCCATTTTCCTTTTAATATCTTTCCCTTGCGGTGATTGTTGTAGTTCTTTTTCCAATTTCATGAAATCATCTTCCAATATTTTGAGTGTCTTCTTCCGTTTAATATTTCTTTTCCTTATATAGTCAATTATCAAACCTCTTGTATAAGCCTTCATCGCATCCCAGCGAGTTTGTAGTGATGTATCTTCTTTTCTATTTTCCTTGAAAAAAAAGATAAGTTCTGTCTCAATTCTCTTTTTAAATTCTTCTTCTTTCAAAATCATATTATTTAATGTCCATCTAGATCTTCTCCTCTGTCCTTTCCAGGCAACTATCAATGGATTGTGATCCGCCCAGGTCCCACTTTCAATTTGAATTTTCTATATATCGGAGAGCATATCTGCAGATGCCCATACCATATCTATTCTTGACCATGATTCATGTCTATTTGAATAAAAGTAAATTCTTTATTTCCAATATTTCTCTCTCTCCATATGTCTTTAATATTCATTTCTTCTATCATTTGAAAGAAGGACGGGTAGCTTTTTTCTAGTTTTCTTTTTGGTTCTTTCAGATTTGTAATCAAGCTGGTCATTAATTATCCCATTAAAATCTCCCATCAGAAAAATATTTGCATAGTCTAATTCAATCACTTTTTGGTATAATTTCTTATAGAATTCTTCTTGATTCTCACTTGGTGCATATATTGCTATCAAGAGTATTTTAGTGTTGTTGTCTATTATCTCCACCATTAAAATCCTCCCATCTTCATCTGTATAAATCAATTCTGCAGTAATTGTATCTTTAATATATAGAGCCACTCCTCTTTTTTTACATTGCGCCAGTGATGTAAATAGCTTTCCTAGCTTTCTTTGCCTTAATACATATTCATTTTGCTTTTTAATATGGACCTCTTGTAAACAAATTATATCAAATTTTAATTTCTCTAATTTATGAAATATTTTCCTTCTTTTGGCAATTGAATTGAGTCCATTTATATTCACTGAAATCAACTTTTTCCCTTCCATTTTAAGTCTTATATATAGGTTGTTTTGCTCTAGTCGTTCTAACTTCTTTTTGTTCTCTAGATAGACCGCCTACTGCTCCAAGTTGTTCTTCTTCTTCACTTATCATTGCATCTTCCTTTGGGAGTTCCACAATCAATTCTTCATGTCCTCCGTTTCCCTCTTTTCCTCTGAAATAGCCCTCATAGAATGATTCTGCCTTCTCCACTGTGTCGATTCTATGTCTTTGTTCCCGCCAGACAAACAAGAGGCCTTCTGGTATTAGCCATCTATATTTATTCCTCTCTTCAATAATTCTCTGGATAAAAACGCATATTCTCCTCTCCTCTTTCTTATTCTTCTTGGTATCTGTTTCAGTACCATGACATCTTTATTGTTGTGCTTCAGCGTCTTATCTCTAACTGTTTGCAATATTTGTGTTTTAATACTCTTCTTAGTAAATCTAATATGAATTTCTCTTGGAAGTTTATTCCTCGTTGCATATCTTGTAAAGACACGAAATGTTTCATCTATTCCATCCCTCATCTTCTCTTCCGTTATTTCTAACAGTTCTGCCAAGATCTGTGTCATTTTCTCCAGTAAATTTTCACCCTTCTCTTCCTCGACATTTTGGAATCTCAAATAAAATTCCGATCTATCAACTTCACTTCGCAGAGATTCATTATGGTCGCTCTCAACTTCCCTTAATCTGGTGTTAAAACTCTTCATTTCCTTGTCTCTTTGTTCTTGCTGCTCTTCAATTTTCTTCATCCTCTCACCGTATTTCTCCATTGTTTGCTGTAAAGCCTTTATATTTTCATCTGTCTTGTCTAACTTCTTATCTATCTTGTCTAGCTTCTGTTCAATTATCTCTGTTCTTTTTCCAATCTCACCTACTGCTTGTAAAATCTTCTGTATTGCCTCTTCTGTTGTGGGAACCATTACTTGTGGAATTGAAGATCTTCTACTCATTGTTGCAGAGATTGTCAGAACCAATTCCAAAAGAAGGAAGAAAAAGAAATGAAGGCCAATAACAAAAAGTAAAATAAAAATTAGTGTTATAAAAGGGAGGAGAACAATCCTTTTAACAAGAAAAAGGGAAAAGAATAGTAGAAGGAAAAAAGGGGGTTCAATTACATATCAAGAATATATCAATAGTTTGAAAAAAAGGTAAAAATTTAAAAACTTGAATTTAAAAAGGAAAAAAGGGAAAGAAATAAAAAAAGGGTCCAATAATTAACTGTCTTGTTTCCAATGTGCAAAGTAAAAAACCAACTCTCAAAAGAAAAAAGGCTAAAAGTTGAAAAATAGGAAGGTATCAATAAAAAAAAAGAATATAAAATAGTAAAGTAGTAGAATTCCCTTTAGGAATAACAAAATATATTTTTAGGGGCTCCAATTATGAAGAACTAAATTCCAAACAATAAAAAGCCTTGGCAGGAAGCAATATCACTCTTTATTCCATTGCCACTATGCAGAATCCAGAGCTTAACTAGTGAAAGCGGGAAGATAGCAGCTCCTCTGTTTTTGCCTCTCGAAGAAATCCAATTCTTTTATTTTAAAAAACTCTCCAAGGTCGCTTTACTCTTCAGTTCCAAACTGCAGGCTCAAAAAAATTCCAAAAGCACCTATCCAGCACTTTCTAATCAACAGAGCCTTGGATACAGTCCTTGAAAGTGTATATGTTTATATAAGATAACGGGCCTCTAGGTAGCAATATTGTGTCTCGCAACCAACTTTCACTTCCTTGCCAGATGGCTCCCAAAATGTATCACTTCCTGTCTTATTCAAAACAAGAAAGACAGAAAAAAACCCTCGGTGGCCATTTCTTATATGCAAAAATAAAAAGTAACCAGATCAAAATAACCAAATTACATTAGAGCCCCTTGTGCCAAAAAAAAGGGAAGAAAGAGACAGAATTCAAAAAATATAAAAGGTATTCAAGGACTCCCAAGAGGAAAAAGTAAAAGGAAAGTCTTTCAAGCCATAAAAAGAAAGAAGAAACAAAACTCTTTACTTTCAAACCCAATCTCTTCCGCCGCCTAGTCCATATCACTCTCAGTTTCACACCATTAGAGTTGCTAGGGTGTTCCCAAAGGGTTAAAAACAAAATGATCTCACCGACCGACAAACTTCTTCCAATTTCATTCCTCCGGAGCTGTCACAGCTTCTTCAGCTCGATGGCTGCCTCAGCACGTTTCGGGTAAAGGGGCTGTCCTGGATCAACCAGGGACTTTGCAACGTCCCTGGGATCAACAGAAGGCGCCCCCAACTTTCACCAACCCTACGAGTCGGTTTAGATCCTGGGGGACCGTCCTGAAGCGGCAGTATCGGGGGTGATCTCAGGACTCAAGATCACCTCCGTCTCACAGCGACTCCAGCTCCGCCCATCTCCAAGATGAGGGGGGATGGTTTTGTGTGTATATGTGTTCAGTGTTCTAATATTTGAGGGGCTGCCCCAAAGAAGAGGCAGTCAAGCTATTCTCCACAGCACTTGAGGGCAGGACAAGAAGCAATGGGTGGAAACTAAACAAGGAGAGAAGAAACCTGGAACTGAGGAGAAACTTTCTGACAGAACAATACACCAGTGGAACAACTTGCCTTCAGAAGCTGTGGGGGCTCCATCACGGAGGCTTTTAAAAAGAGACTGGATCACTATTTGTCTGAAGTAGTATAAGGTCTCCTGTTTGACCAGAGGGGGTTGAACTAGAACAGGGGTCGCCAACCTTTTGGACCTCAGGGACCACCAAACTCATGAGACCCTGGGAAAATCCCTAAAAAAGTCTGCAGGAAAAGCCCCCACCCCGTTTTCCTACCAATCAATCATTCTTTATTTGGGATCACAGGTTACCGTCTCCAGCTCCGGTCTCAGTGGGTGGGGAGAGAGAGAGAGACTTTTGGCTTCATGCAAGGAAAACAGCAGAAGCAGCAGAAGTCTTTCTTTCTTTCACCCAAACTCCACCAGAAATGAGTCTTTGTGAGACTTGTTGCAGAGGCGCAGCCTCTTGGAGCAGGATGCCTTGCAGGGTCCCAAAGACTCATTTCTGGCAGAGTTGGGGGAGAGAAAGAAAGACTTCTGCTGCTTTCCTTGCATGCAGCCAAAAGCAGAAGCGGAAAGAAGCAGCCCAGAGCCCAGGTGAGGCGCGTGGGGTGAGTGGGGCAAGTTCCCCCCTCTGCCCTTTCCACCCTTCCCTTCACTGGATTAGAAGACCTCCAAATTCCCTTCCAACTCTGTTATTCTGTTAATTCTGAACAATTGCCCTTGGGGCTACAGACCGTAATTGTTACGTGTGCAAAATGGAGGAACGGAAAGTTCCGTTCAAGGGAAGCTCAAAACAAGAAGAGGCTCATTTTGAAGAAGTACAGCAAAGAACAGGAGACAGACCAACATATTCCTTCAATCTTTTACTGTGGCATTTTATTAATAAAAATATAGAAATATACAATTAGATTTTTTCATTGCCTATTTCCGTTGAACTAAAAGCCATTACCCTGTTTGCCATAGAAATATCACTTTCAGTAGCACAAATCTGAACCATTTTGTGGGAATTCTGTAACCGCGCTAAACGAGACCGATCCGTGTGACTTCCATCCAAATACAGATTTTCAAGGACTAAAAGAGATCCCAGAGATACTTTATTTAGCAAAACAAGGAGGAAGTCAAGTTTCTGCAACCAATATTAAAAAGTGTGACAAAAGAGCAGGTTGTACAAAAAGGTCTCGCATACTAAATTTAAACGAAGGAAAAACTGGGGTATTGTTGTGTTTGCTGAACAAAACCGCTGCTTGAAACGGGATTGTGCACTTTTCACTACGGAGTTTCCAGGGCCCAAGTTGCTACTTAACACCACATGAATTGTGCCCAGATGAGAAAGACAGCCTCCTCTTCTTCCAAATGGCTGCAATTCAGCAACCCTTGACTGGCCAAGAGCTGCTAGACAGGCCAGCTTCTGGGTGACTCTCTTTCCCTAAGAGAGCGCTGTTGTCTCTTTCCCCAACCAATCATGCATTTGGCATCTGCAAAAGCAGCGGATCCTGTGGCTGAGCATCTCCGTTGCAACTCCGGAAGTCACTCCGCCTGGGTCCTTTCCACCAGTCTGTAGTAGGGGCCTTGCCGGCCCATCAGCTCCGCGTGAGTCCCCTCTTCCACAACCTCTCCTCCTTCCAGCACCACAATCTTGTCTGCATTCTCCACCGTCTGCATCCGGTGAGCAATCACCAACACCGTCCGGGCTCCATGTTTCTGCACAGACCGCTGGATCTGCAAAAGGAAGCAATGATCCAGAGGAAATCCTGAGCTCCTTAGAAGCGCTAGATAGAAACTCCCTCACATTTCCACTGACAAGTGCTTCTCCAGCCCTGCAATAGAGTTTGACCCCAAACCTTTTGCAGTCTGGAAAATAATAAAAACCACCCAAATGAAGGCAAATATGCGCGGCCCAGGAGAATGTTGCAAGATCTTGTTGAGCTAAGTGCTAGAGCCCACTGTAACTACATAGCCAAAAAGACATTAAGAGTTGTTAACCTAATCCTGCGTAGCTTTTTCTCTGGTAATTTTGCACTAGTAACTAGCATACAAAACATTTGCTAGACCAATACTTGAATACAGCTCATCAGTCTGGAACCCATATTACGCATCTGATATTAATACAGTGGAGAAAGTCCAGAAATATTTCACGAGAAGAGTTCTCCACTCCTCTACTCATAGCAGAATATCTTGTGCCACCAGACTTGAAATTTTAGACCTAGACAACTAGAACTACGCCGCCTTCGGTCCGACCTAAGTGTGGTACATAAAATTATCTATTGCAATATCCTACCTGTCAATGAATACTTCAGCTTCAACCACAACAATACAAGAGCTCACAACAGATACAAACTCAAGGTAAATCGCACCAAACTTGATTGCAGGAAATATGACTTCAGCAACAGAGTGGTCAATGTCTGGTATACTCTACCTGACTCTGTGGTTTCTTCCCCAAACCCCCAAAACTTTAACCTTAGACTGTCTACTGTGGACCTCACCCCTTTCCTAAGAGGTCTGTAGGGGCCGTGCATAAGCACACCAACGTGCCCACCGTCCCTGTCCTATTGTTTCTTATTATTCATATCCATTTCATGTATTCATAACCATGTTTATACTTATAGCTGTTATCTAATACTTGCTTGACAAATAATAAATAAAATAAAATCTTCTCTGGGTCGGTTACCGGAACCAGAGATTTAGCAAACGTGGAAGAAATTTCAATTCTTCCAGTCAAATAAACCCAGTTTTCCTATGCTGTCACCTCACAAAAATTCAGATTAAGCCCTTCAGCGGCCCTGAACTACTCCAGCCAAGGTCCCCTCCCAGCCCCCTCGTGGATCCCCCACACTCACCGCAGCGTCACTCTCGGGGTCCAAGGCACTCGTGGCTTCATCCAGCACCAAGACCTTCGGGTCACGGATCAGGGCCCGGGCGATGGCCAGCCGTTGCTTCTGCCCGATGGAGAGCTGGCCACCCTTCTCCCCCACCTCTGCAAGAAGGCAAGCAAGGAAAACAGAGGAGATCAAGAGCGAAGTCAAGGCCCACCAAATCTTGTTGCCCTAAAGGAGTGGCAAAGCCATTCAGCTGAAAAACAAGACAAAACTAGAAGCCCAAAACACTCTCTGAAGTGGGAGGGAGACACCGCAATTTGGGCAGCTTATTTGCAGTGCAAAAGGTCCAGAAGAGGGGAAAAGAGTCCAGAGTTGGTATTCAGCCAGTTCTGACCAATTCTGGAGAACCGGTAGCTCGGAGAACCAGCAAATACCCCCTCTGACTGGTACCGCCCCCCTCTATTCTCTGCCTCCTGAATCCCAGCTGATTGGCTGGGTTTTCTTTGATTGCCCTGCATAGGAGAACGGAGCTGGAAAGCAGGTTATTAGTGGGGTGGGGAGCGAATGGGGATTTTACAGTATATCCTTCCCCGTCCACGCCCACCAAGCCACACCATACCCACCAAGCCACACCCATCAAGTCACACCATACTCACCAAGCCACGCCCACTATCAAACCATACACACCAACCCATGCCCACCAAGACACACCCACCAAGCCACACCATGGATGTGGATTATGCATGCATGCATAGGGGGCGCACATTGATTTCTGGGTGCTGGTATGCAAGTGTGAGCATGCAAGTGCGTGCACAATTTTTGGCACAGGAGCCCAAAAAGGTCAGCCACCACTGCTCTATAACGATGGAGTCTAATGTTTTCTTTCTTGGATTCTGAATGCTCGGGGGAAGCAAGGGCATCTGGGGGCTGGTGTGGGGGGCAAGCAAACAGGCTGATAAATTATTTGAATCCCACCACTGGTTGCAACCTCCATTTGTTTGGTGCCACTGTAATTTGGAACAACAGCCGAAGGAATGGTCCTAACACAAGGACTACTGTATCTATTGCAACAAAACAAGCAGGATTTCACTTCAGAAGAGCCAAGAAACGGGACCGGTGGGTTTACCGGGGGGAAAGTGGGGGTTTTATGGGATGAATCAAGGGGGGGGATGGATGGATTTTGCCCACCTGCATCAAAGCCTCCTTCCAGCTCACGGATGAATCCCAAGGCATCAGCTTCTCCCGCTGCTCTGCTCACGTCTTCCTCACTGCAGCCTTGCAGGCCGTAGGTGATGTTCTCCCTGATGGACCCAGAGAACAGGACGGGCTCCTGGCCCACCAGGGCCACCTGCAATTGGACAGGGAGGCCTATCAGAAGAGGGCTGGGCTGAGGGAGAAACGCCACTGATCCTCCTCATCAAGCACTTCCCAAAGTGGGGCTGGTTGATGCTCAAGGTGCAGAATACAGAATACAGAACAACACAGTTGGAAGGGACCTGGGAGGTCTTCTAGTCCAACCCCCTGCTTAGGAAACCTACACCATTTCAGACAAATGGTTGTCCAATCTCTTCTTTAAAAACTTCCAGTGTTGGAGCAGCCACAACTTCTGGAGGCAAGTCGTTCCACTGGTTAATTGAGCTCCCTGTCAGGAAATTTCTCTTTGGTTCTCCAAGGTTGCTTCTCTCCTTGGTTACTGTCCATCTGTTGCTTCTTCTCCTGCCTTCAAGGGCTTTGGAGAAGAGGTTGACTCCCTGTAGAGATTCTCAGTCCATCCAGGTCTTGGTTGTCCCAGAGGTGCTTTTTCCCTAGGAGGCAACTAGACTTTCTTGTTTTTTCTCTTTTGAAGACGTTTCGCTTCTCAAGCAAGAAGCTTCTTCAGCTTTGACAGTACAGTGGGGAATGGAAAAACACAAGGAAGTCCAGTTGCCTCCTGAAAAAGCACCTTTGGGACAGGTTTACTCCCTCTGCTTTGTGGCAGCCCCTCTGTGATGACCCGGAGTGTAAGACAAACGTCATAAAATCCCAAACGTAAATAAATGTCCTTTAATGCCTCCAACTTGGTCCCTTTGTTCAATAATTCTCAGTTGGAGATTAAACTCATTCAAAAATAGTTTTCAAAAGACAGCAATACAGTCTGAACTCAATGAGCAGATGAAGGTGAAATAAAAAACCAAAACAAACTACAGTGAAGGAATTTCCACAACGGACCAGGATAAGTAATTACCAACTTCAAGGAGATAACAAGGCACAGCCTGTTGGAAGGACGCCAGCCAAGATAACTTCAGCCCAAAATAAAACACGCTTTGCTTCTGGCAACACAGTGTTTTAACGGTCTCTCTTATATAGGATTCTCCCCAGCTGCAACCAATGAGGGGGATCATGGCCGCTTCCTCTCTCATAAGCCAAGTTGTTTCCTTCTCCGTTCCTTCCCTAGGATGAAGAGGCGATGGGCCTGGTTCTTCCTCTGACTGCCCAGCTGGCCTCTGCCCTCCCCAGCCTCCTTCACAACCTCCAGAGCCACACCTCCACTCCCTGTCGGCTGTTCCTCCTCTCCCTCAGAGTCTGACTCTAACAAGGAAATGGCACCCTCAAATATTGGAACACACCTATCGTGTCAGCCCCTTGTCCTTCTTGTAGTGAATCTTACATGCAGACCTAACTTTCACTACATCTCCCAACTGTAGATCTTGAGCCATTTCTCTGCTTTTTTTAATTTGGAGGCAAAGTGGCAGCACCCAGCCAACCTCACCTGACTTTGAAAAGCTAAGTCAGACCTTGTTGGCACCTGGATGAATGCCAGGTCTGTGGCTACACCAGGAAGGTCATCAAAACAAATCACGTCAGTTTACACATAAATAAACACAGTTGCCAGAGAAACGGTACGGCCACATTTATAGATCACAGGAGATTCTAAACTTTTTATCTCAGGGTATAAACCACGTCTGCAGAATTTCCTGAATGCCGCACCTTTTCACTTATCAAGGAACATAAGAAATCAAAAGCCGTTCATTCCAGGTATCTTTTACTACCTTCTGCGCTAGAGCACAGCTACGCATCTCTGTAGATTTCAAGCACCAATTTTGTGGCTCACAAAGTTGTCCTAATGGCCTTGCTTTCACCACTCTCTGGGGCATTTTTGCATGGCAGCCACACAATTTCTGAAAACCAGAGGTTCTTACCCCCTTTTTTTGAGAACAGGAAATGCAAAGAAAGCACAGTGTAGGTCATAAAAATTAGCATTTTAAAACACAAACACCCAAAAACTGCAATGCTCTTAAAGCCCAATTGGTTCCAGCCACGTCTTCCTAATATCACGTGGTCCTGCCTACTCTGCATCACCCCCCCACTTCCAAAACATCACATCAAGTGTTGCCCTTCAACCACCCAAGGAGACCCAGGCCTCATCCCGAGGCGTGGTGGTGCAGTGGTTAGAGTGCAGTACTGGAGGCTACTTCTGCTGACTGCCAGCTGCCTGCAGTTTGGCAGTTCGATTCTCACCGGCTCAAGGTTGACTCCGTCTTCTATCCTTCTGAGGTGGGTAAAGTGGGTAGCTAGATTGTTGGGGGCAAGCAGCTGACTCTGTAAACTGCTTAGAGAGGGCTGCAAAAGCACTATGGAGCACTTATGAAATGAAGCACTTATATTATAAAAGCACTTATGTCTAAGTGCTACTGCTATTGCAATCCTGCAGGGGACAAGAATCACAATGGATTCTCTGTTGGTCTAACATTTCTTCCCTCTCCATCTCCCAACCCAATTCTCTTCCTTGTTGAATGAACCCCCATCCTAGTGCCAAGAGACCCAAATATTTCACTCCAGAAGTGGATAAAGCCAAAGGCTGCCCTCACCCCCTGCGACTTCCAAGCAGGCTGCTCCCTCCCTCACCTGCCTATGGAGATACTTGTGCTCGTATTTCCCAACTGGGACTCCGTCCAGCAGGACTTCCCCGGATTGGGGTTCGTAGAAGTGCTCCAGGAGGGCCACGCAGCTGCTCTTTCCGCTGCCGTTCGGGCCCACCAGCGCCGTCACTTCCCCAGGGCGGAGCTCAAAGGAGACATTCTACGGCAAAGAGATGTAAATGCATGTAAAACGAAGCAGGAAGATGTGATGTTAATGAATGCACATAAAAGCCAGCCTTCTGGATCCCTCTCCATGTCCAGTCAAAAATAGGACAGGTGAAGAAACATATGCATGTGGATTGATAAAGGGGCATCTTATAACATCCAGAATCAAATTTGAGATGGGTTCAAAACATGATAGAAAGGGGAAAAAAACCAGCCTTCAACAACCCAATCAACATCTGAAAAAGCCACACACAACAGGCACCCTATAAATACCACATACAGAACAGCCCACAGCACGCCCTCTGTTGGAGAGAAGTTCCCTGAGGATGGACTCCTGTCCGAGTCCAAAAGGTGGAGAAATGAAACCTCTGGTCCTGGTGACCGACCCAGATTGGATCCTGCATATCTGGACCAGAGGTGGCATTCAGTCGGTTCTGACAAAGTTCTGGAGAACCGGTAGCAGAAATTTTGAGTAGTTCGGAGAACCGGCAAATACCTCCTCTGACTGGCCCCGCCAACCCCATCTATTCTCTGCCTCCCGAGTCCTAGCTGATTGGCTGGGTCTTCTTTTGTTCCCCTGCACAGGAGAACGGAGCTGGAAAGCAGGTTAGTGGGGTGGGGAGGAAATGGAGACCTTCCCCTGGAACACCCACCAAGCCACGCCCACAGAACTGGTAGCAAAAAAAAAAGGAATCCCACCACTGATCTAGACCCTACCGTCTGCTTCTCCTACAGTAACGTTCCTGAACCTTTCCAGGTTGGTGGCCCAGTGCAGGGGAGGGAGGGAAGAGGGGATAGTTTGTGGGAGGAGCAGGCGTGTGCATGAGTAGGGCTGCATCACAGTGGTGGGATTCAAATTTTTTTACTGCCGGTTCTGTGGGCGTGGCTTGGTGGGCGTGGCAGGGAAAGGATACTGTAAAATCTCCAGTCAGAGATGGTATTTTCCAGTTCTCCGAACTACTCAAAATTTCTGCTACCGGTTCTCCAGAACTGGTCAGAACCTGCTGAATATCACCTTTGGCCGCTGCAAGCACACTGGCCAACCATGCACACAGCCCAGTTGTGAATAATGGGCCATGGCTTACAAGTTGGGGACCCCAGTCCTATAGTATAGAAATTTATTTTGTCTTTCTAAAGACCTTTAAAGTCTCAACATTCTTCCTTCCAATTTTCTTTATGACAGTGAAAGGATTCTGGTTAGGTTTATAGAACACACAACCCACTTGACTAGGTTACTTAGCAACTTTAACAACTGCATTTAAGTGATGTACTGGTGGCCTGGTGGTGCAGTGGTCAGAATGCCGTATTTATTTATTTATTTGATTTATATCCCGCCTCTCTTCCCCCATCGGGGAAGGCAAACTCTGCCCACAGCCAGGAGTTCGATCCTAGCCGGCTCAAGTTTGACTCAGGCTTCCATCCTTCCGAGGTGGGTAAAATGAGGATCCAGATTATTGGGGGCAATAGACTGATTCTGTAGACCAGTGATGGCTAATCTTTTCGTTGTCGTGTGCCAAAAGTGCGCCGGCGTGCCTGTTCCATAATGCAATACATGTGCGACCCCTCCACCCCCTGTGCATGTGCACATGACCCCCTGCCCCCTGTGCATGCACGTGCGACCCCCCGTGCCACACACCTCTGTGCATACATTCCCATTTCCCCCCCCCCCCCCCCCCGTGCCTGCGTGGCAGATACCCGACAATCAGCTGGCTGTCGGGGGGGCGTGCGCGCATGTGCAGTGAATCAGTTCCAGGCAACGGTTCGCGTGCTGGCAGAAATGGCTCTGCATGCCACTTCCAGCATGCGTGCCACAGGTTCGCCATCACGGCTATAGACCGTTTAGCACAGGGGTGTCAAACTGGATTTCTTCGAGGACTGGATCAACCTTGTAGTTCTCTCTGTGGGCTGGGGAGGGGAGGAGGGGGCAGATGGGACAGATGCCTCCTGCAGCACCCTGCCAGCCAAAACAGAGTGCAGGGGGACCCACATGGTTCCTTCTGCCAGTTTTCGCCTTCCATGGCCTCCTGCAGCAATCTGCCGGTGAAAAACGGGCTGAACATGGCCCCAAAATGGCCTGAAAATGGCCGGCAGAGCCATGGGTTGGTCCTTTGATATTTCCAGGCCAGGATCCAGCCCGTGGGCCTTGAGTTGGACACCCCAGTTTAGAGAGAGCTGCAAAGCACTGTGAAGTGGTATATCAGTCTAAGTGCTATTGCAATTGCTACTGTTAAGGTGTCATGCAAAGCAACCAGCTTCCCGTAAAGTACCTTTAGGACCTGGATCTCGGGGCGGGAGGGATAGCAGAAGGAAACATTTTGGAAGGAGACGCGTCCGCGGAGGGATTCTTTAGACAGCGTCCCTTCTGTGCAGACTGACGGCTCCCGGTCAAGGTATTCAAAGACTTTCTCTGCAGCGCCCACATTGCTCAGGGCATCCCCGTAAGTGTAAATCAGGGCCTGCGGGAGGAAAAGGAAGGAGCAGCAACGTTAAGACATGAGAGCATCTGCAAAGGGAGGAATGCAGCTGGGTTGAAATGAGGGGTCCTTGGTGCCCCCTGAGCTCGCTTGTTTTCTTGCAGACGGTTCATTAGCCAAACTAGGTAGCATCAGCAGTGCTGTTACCTAGTTTGGGTAATGAAATGTCTACAGGAAGATAAGCAAGTTCAGAGAGCCCCAATCTGAAGTGCTAGAGAAAAAAACATGTTCAAATCTAAGTGTTCACTGACCTGTACACACCGCCCCACATTTGTCTGGTAGAGGATGAAGGAGACCAGGTTTCCTCCGGTCATGAGGCCGGTGCGGATCTGCTGGTAACCACAGTAGAGCAGGATCAGCTTCATGCTCAACCGGATAACCTGGAATGGGAGAAAAACGGAAGGCAGTGGCTGAGAACCTTACCTCTCTCTCATGCCATGATGTCTTCTACTTCTTCTGGGTGGGCTGAGTGGGCTACGTGAGTCAATGCAGAGCCCCTTTCGTTTTGATATGAAACATTTTGTGATGACCCGGGGCGTGGCACAAAGGCAACACAGTCAGATAAGCAATAAGAGTCCCTTTATTAGCTCCAACTTTGCCCCCAATGTCCAGCTGGCTGGAGAAAAACTCGCCCAGGAACAGCCTTTGACTGTAGAAAATTAAGTCCAAAACATGGTCAACACAAACTGTAACTTAAAGTCCAAACAAGCCAAACTGAAGTAAGTAGTTAGGCAGGGCAGGAGCAAGAATTTCAGACTTGAAGGCACGGCAAAACTCACACAGTTGGGAAGATGCCAGGAACACAGATAAGCCACAACAACACAGGATAAAGTCACATTTGCTTCCAGCAGGCTGCCACACGCAGCCTGCCTTTCTTATCAACTGTCTTCCCAGCTGTGGTTAATGAAGGGAATCAGGGCCCTTTCCTCCCCCGTAAGCCACGCAACCCACGTTGCTCTCTTGTCTGTTCCTCCCTGCGTGCCCTAAGATGAAGAGGAGGTGGGCCTGGATCTTCCTCTGAACTCCCTCTCCCTTGTTTTATGTCTCTCCTGCTCTGCCCAGCCAGTCTTTGCCCTTCCCCAGCCTCCTCCAGAGCCAATGGAGTCACACTCCCACTCCTTGTCAGCTGTTCAGCTTCCTCCTCAGATACAGACTCCGACAGAGGCATTAAACATTTTTTTCTCCCTCTCCAGAAAAGGTGAATATTCCGTAAGCTGGGCAATACATCAGAAAAGGTTATAACTTCTGAGCCCTACCAACCAGCATTCCCTAGGCAGAGGTTCCCAAATCTTGGGCTACCAGGCCGTGATCTGTTTGAAACTGGGCCATGGGAGAAATGGGCAAGCACAAGTGCATGAAGCTCCATTTGCAAAAGGGAGGGCAAGCAACTACACCTTGTAGTAGCCCAGACAGGAGATCACAACAGCATGAATGCATATGTAGTATAGCTAGTTTATTAAAAACTAGCAGGGTACCGTGCTTTGCTAAAAAAAATTATGTGATACTCTGGAGTACAAGACGCACCTTAGTTTTTGGGGAGGAAAATAAGGGGTGAAAATTGTGCCTCTGCCTACCAGCATCCATCGGTATTCCTCTGGCTAGTGTCCTGTCAGTGTGGGAGAGAGTTGAGGGCTGTTTGGAAACTGAAACAGTATTTGCTGTGTGAGCAAGGAGACAGCAAGGCACCCTGGGCATGGCTTAGTTCAACTGTTCTGTACTAAAGCTGCTTGCTGCTGAGAAACTGAAACTGAAAGTGAAACTCCTCTCTTCTGCTTGTATTTGGCAACTGCCCTTATATTTGGCAACTGGCAGTTGGAACAGATTTCTTTTCAGGTGGGGAGGGGGTGTAGAACTCCTTAGCATCAGAGGGTGTTAATAATAATATAGGAAATCCTAATGCTCTGATGGTCATTTCGAAAAATCCTTTCTTAGTGAGCACCTAGAAGCCAAGTGGAACATATGTGCCAAATTTCAAGTTTGTAGGCTTTATGGTTGTAGGCTTTGTGATGATGCGTGAGTGCTTTTTTGCTTTTATATATATATAGATATTTAAAATAGAAAATAGATCTCTGGTTAAGGTTCATTTCTGCGCTAACTGAACTGATTGCATGAGTTGAAGGCATTTATAATTCACAATACCTTTTTTATATATAAGCTATTCCTTTGTAAAATAAAAGTCTCCCCGCCCCTAAATACTGAAGGGAGATACAAAAAAAAACTATTGTCAAGTGTCCATTTCTATGTGTCTACTGAGTCTGGGTCAATTTGATAAAATTGGAAGAAGAAACATCAATAACCTGTGCCATGCTAAGGATATTAATCTAATAACCAAAAAGGCAAGGATCTGCAAGCCCTAGTAATAAAAGTGAAACAGCATAAAACTGGCACTAAAATTAAATATAAAGAAGACCAAACTAATGACAACAGGTGGAAAAATAGGAAAATGAAGATGTTGAAGTGGTGGACAGCTTCTGCCTTTTAGGATCATCCATCAATATTAAAGGAATGAATGGCAAATGAAAAAATAAAATACAGGTAGTTCTCAACTTATGACCACAATTGATCCCAAAATTGTTGTTGCTAAGTGAAACACTTAAGTGAATTTTACCCCATTTTATTACCTTTTGTTCCACAGATGCTAAGTGAATCACTGCAATTAATGATCCAGTTGTTAATGGGGAATCTGGCTTCCCCGTTGACTTTGCTTGTAAGAAAGTCATAAAAGATGCTCAAGTGATCCCTGCAACCATCATCAATACCAGCCAATTGCCAAGCATCTGAACACTGATTACATGACCGTGGCGATACGGCAACAGTCATAAGTGTGAAAAACAATAAGTCACTTTTTTCAGTGCCGTTGTAACTTTAAATGGTCACTAAATGAACTGTTGTAAGTCGAGTACTACCGGTCTACACTCCAGACTAGCACTTGATAGATAATGAATGGAAAAGATATTCAAATACCGTGATGTGTCCATACCTACAAAGGTCAGAATTGTGCAAGCCATGGTATTTCCCCATGTGATTTTCTATGGAAGTGAAAATTGAACTTTGAAGAAGCAGGATAGGAAGAGGATTGATATTTTTAAACTTTGGTGTCAGAGAAGACTCCTGACAGCCAAGAAAACAAGCCAATGGGTCATTCAACAAATTAAACCGGACTTCTCACTCAAGGCATGTGTCAAGGAATTGCGCAGCAGTTTGTCCAGATGAAGTCGGAGACGCTGACACAACCTTGTAGTCTTTTCTATAAATATAAATATATGTTCAAATCTACACTATGACTGGTTGCTGTAAGTATAAAGGGGGAGTTCCTCTTTTTCCACGCCTTTTTCTTCTGTGTTTTCTGTATACTGTTTTAGATTTACCTCATGATATTGCTGTGTTCCAAAAAAGGAAGAACATAAGATAATCAGAAATAGAGGAACATCATGAGGTAAATCTAAAACAGTATACAGGACAGGCAGAAGAAAAAGGCGGGAAAAAAGGGAAACTCCCCCCTTTATATTTAAAGCAACCAATCATAGCGTAGATTGCCTCATGCATGAGTCAGTGCTCTGTCTAACTAATCGACTACAACTGTGTGTTCTGGCCTATTGTATAATTTACTGTTCTTCATGCAGCTCTCTGAGAGCATCCAGCCATCAGGGGGAACCACAGGGCTGATTTCCACAGCTTCCCCTTTCCCAGGAAAATTTCTTCATGTTTCCAGTGTCTTTCTTCCCCAACTTGGAACTGAACCCAGAAGGATATTTCTTCCAACAGAAAAAAAAATCCAAGAGACTATCTTAAACTGGGATTTCACTGGATTGCATATCCACTTGCTGTTTGATCTTTGGCAGTTAAGAGGATTTTAATTGAAAAACATTCTTGATCGGCAAGTCAATGCTAAGCATTGCTATGATACAGAGTACATAAATTCTTGCGAGACTGGGGACAAAGACACAAATTTTCAAAACTTTTCAAGCGAAGTAAGAAAGACTTGGCAATCTCCTAAAAGCTCAGGCCATATTTTGAAACTATTGTTTTTTATTTCGACAGCTGCCATAGGAAGCCCCACAAGTTGGGAATCTCTCACTTAGAGGACTTAGTCAGGGGTCTCCAACCTTGGTAACTTTAAGACTTGTGGACTGCAACTCCCAGAATTCCTCAGCCAGGAACTTCCTCAGAGTTGAAGTCCACAAGCCTTAATGCTGCCAAGGTTGGAGACCCAAATCCTAGAGGACTTACCCGGACAACAAGTATGTAAACAATCCTTTCCAAGTCTCTTTGGTTCTTCAGCCGACAGGTGTCCTCTAAGGATGCCTCGTAGCGCTGTGACTCCTTCTCCTCAGTGGCAAAGCTGTGTACGGTCTCCATGGATGAGATAACCTCATGTACCACCTCCTCTGAGTGGGCCACTGAGTCCTGGATCGCCTTCAGTAAAGCCTTGATGGATCATGAAGGAAGCAGCAAAGTCAGCTTCCTAAAAGCTGCCTTGGACCAGCCATCCTGCTGGTGGTGGCATACGCAAACCAAAGTCCAGTGGCCTCGTTCTTAAGAGGAGACCCCAAAAATGCCTCATGCCACTCCATCTATTTTATTTCATTTATTTCTCGCATGTGACCAACCAGATGCCAGAGTACAAGCTAAAGAGGGAGATGTACTCTCCCACTATTATACCGTACTTCCTTCCCACAGCTCACTGGGAATTTCCCCTCCATGCACAGAGGGGAGCTGAAATCCTTCAGTAGGCTATTGGAATGTTTGAAAGCAAAAGTGCTGCCTGCCGAGAGGATTTCAGTTCTGCACAGATATTTGCACAGCTTTCAGCTACCAGCGGGCAGCTCTTTTGCTCCATCTTATAATGACCTGGGAGATTGCAATCGGGAGTTTCAGGATGGCAGCCATTGGGCAAAACAATTGTGTAGGCATTTTGCTTAATAACCGCTTCACTCAGTGACCAATTCTGGTCTCAATTGTGATCATAACTTGAGGACAAGTTGTAGGATGCCCATCTGCTTTCTCCCTAATTTCTATTTATTTTTGCCTTCAAACTGGCTTCTTCATCCTTTTTTCCCCCAGCTACTTCTCTGTCTCTCCTTGTAGCTAACAGCATGGAGTGCCCTCATCCTCCTTTTTTCCTCTCTTCTCTGAGGGCAGGGATAGGGATGCACAACACAATCCCTTTTCTTTCAGCCCAGGAATAGGGGAAACCAGGCTACACAACCAGCAACTCAGCCTGTTATAAGAGCCACACAGACAAAGGAGTGGGTTTTGATCCCATGGCTGCCATCTTGCCTTTTCTGGCCCTCTGGAGATGCCACCGTGTTCTGCGCTGCTCAGCTCCCTTGAAGTCTCTTTTTTCTTCTGCTATCTGGCTTGTTTTTCCTTTCCCTCAGCCAGCCCATTCCCTCCCTCACCCAAGCTGGGGTTCCTTCCCCCCATGCACTTGGTCTCAGAAACCCAGAAGCATCTGTCATTCCCTCTAGGCCACCATCTGCCTCCATGATCCCTACCTGACGACGGGCATTGTAGACCTTCTGGACTGTCATCATGAGTGGGGTCTCGATCAGCATCAGCAGGGTGAGGCGCCAGGACAGGCCGATCATGAATCCGTAGAGCCCAAGGGTCTTGATCAGGGTGCGCAGGAAGACATTGGTGTTGAGCGGCACCGAGCGGCTCATCATAGTTGTGTCTTTGGAAAGGCGGGAGGCCAGTGCCCCTGTGAGCAAAGAGATAGATTGTTCAACAAATGCCAGACTGGCCACACAGGAAGGGAGATTCTAGGGAACAATCCCACCAGGAAGGAGAGGGCCAAAGAGTCGCCTCTTTGCTATATTCTAACAGCGAGGACAATTTGTAGGTGCTTCATCACCAGAGGTTTTTAAGAAAAGACTGGACAACCACCTATCTGCTTGAGCAGGGGGTTGGACTAG
Organism: Naja naja; assembly: GCA_009733165.1. NCBI lineage: Eukaryota > Metazoa > Chordata > Lepidosauria > Squamata > Elapidae > Naja > Naja naja. The sequence goes on along the minus strand of SOZL01001854.1, from coordinate 450,906 downwards.
AACAGGGGTCACCAACCTTTTGGACCTCAGGGACCACCAAACTCATAATTTTAAATCCCAGAGACTGCTAATATGAATTTTGACTTCCTGACGTTGGTGGGAGAGAGAGAGAGGGAGAGAGAGGGAGGGAGAGAGAGGGGGAGAGGGAGGGAGAGTGGGGGAGGGAGGGAGAATGAGGGAGGGAGGGAGAGAATGAGAGGGAGGGAGAGGGGTGAAGGAGGGAGACACAGAGATACACAGAGAGAGGAGGGGGGGAGAGAGAGGGAAGGAACAGAAAGTGGCACTGGTAAAGCACTTCCATCTTTTCCCCCTAAATATTAAATGAATGGTCTGCATAGTCATCAAAGACAAGCTTCACCTGAGAGAATCTTTGGGCCCTCACCTGTTTTCACCTCCTGGAAGAAGGCCAGGTCTTGCTGCACCAGAGAAGAGAAGAGTAAGTTGCGAGTCCGGATGACCATCCGGGAGATGATGAACATGAAGAGCCCCCCACGGCAGCTGGCACAGGCGGAGCTAGAAGGGAAACGGGAAGGAGGATTGGTTCCTGCTCCACCAATGGAAACTGAGTCGCAGCTCCACATATTAGCACGTACTGCATTTGACCCGGGTGCAAAAGGAAAGACATTTTCATACGGACAGATCCATCCTACTGTTTGAGATTAAATTACAGACAGTCCTCAAGTTACAACTGTTCATTTAGTGACCATTCAAAGATACAACAGCACTGCAAAAAGTGACTTATGACCGTTTTTCAGTTACAACCATTGCAGTAACCCCGTGGTCACATGACCAAAGTACAGAAGCTTCGGAACTGGCTTCTATTTATTTTTTATTATTTTTACTATAGGTAGAAAGAGCAACAATTTCAATGCCTATACCAACAGTGTGTTGTCTGGTTACAATTAGCTTGAGCAATCATCATCATCATATTCGTTAGTAGTAATCATATAATAACAGTGCTTTCTCATCAAAATATTAATACTTATTAATTATTGGTGCTAATTAATATTAATAATAAACATAGTAATAAGCCATCATAGTAAAATTAATCCTTCTCTTATGATTTTAAAAGTTCTAACTTCTATTTTTATTAGTTAGCCATTGATAAAATGAATCCCATATTTCAAAATATTCAGTGTCTTCCTTCTCTTTAATTTCAAGCGTTAGTCTATCCATTTCTGCACATTCTAGTATTTTTATTATTATTATCTTCTTTTTTCTAGGGATCTCCACACTCTTCCAGTGTTGTAGAAATGTAATTAGTTAACATATGCAGTATTAAAGACATAGCCCCTTTATTATATTTTTCTGGTATGATACCCAACAGATATATTGAAACACGTGATCAAAATTCAGATGCATGGCAACTGACTCCTATTTATGATGGTTGCTGTGTCTCGGGGCCATTAAAAGGATCCCCTTTTGCGACCTTATGAGCAGCAAAGTCGATGGGGAAACCTGATTCACTTAACATCAGTGTTACTAATTTAACTATCAGGATTCCGGCGATCACCCTAATTAAATCATAAGCCTCGAGCCAAGCTTCAAAGAACTTCAAAAGATTTATTAAGAGCAACATGCCAGCATGACCTGTATGAAGCCGACTCTGAGGCACTATGACCCTGCCTTCCCCCACTCCCCTGAGTGTATCAGCTTCTCCAACGAAACTGTTCTGACCCAAACCTGGTGCCATGAGAGTAAACACAAGAAAAAGGTACCAGAACAACCTTTTACTGTTTCATTTACGAATCCTGTTTCTTCACAGATAAAAGGCTGCATCCAACTAATTAGCTCTGATAAGGAAGAGCCTTGCCAAGTTTTTCCAAGTCTGTCAAGAACAACAGATAAAGTTCCTAAACAATAAATCAAAGAAAGTTTGAAATGTGCTTCTGATTTTATTTGCCATGTGCTCCTTCAGGTTTTTCCCCCCTCCCTCTTTCTCATGGCAACTTGGAAACAGGCTGTGATGACCCGGGGTGTGGCACAAAAATAACAAAGTCACCAAAGTAGATAAATTCCCCTTAATGCCTCCAACTTGGCCTCCAATGTCCAATTATCCTCGGCTGGATAACAAACTCAGTCTACGAAGGGCAGAAATGCGGTCCGAACCCAAAGTAAAGATAATTAGAAATAAAAAAACCAACACAAACCACACTGAAGTAATTAACACGACAGGCCAGGATGATAAATTGCAGGCTTCCAAAAGATAATGCAGCACCCACAGTTGGGAGGATGCCAAAACCCAGATAAGCCACAACAAAGATAATGCCTGCTTTGCTTCCAGCAACTTTGCCATGCGCAGTTTGCCCCTTTAAACAGTCTTCCCAGCTGCAGCCCATGAAGGGGATCAGGGCCCTTTCCTCTCCTATAAGCCATGTTGCTCCCTTCTCCGTTCCCTGCATGCCTTAGGATGAAGAGGGGATGGCCGTGGGTCTTCCTCTGAATGCCCAGCCGGACTGTGCCATTCCCCCCATTTCCTCCACAGCCACCAGAGCCACACTCCCACTCCCTGTCAGCTGCTCAATCTCCCCCTCAGAATCAGACTCCAACAAGGGCATGACACAGGCATAGGAATGTTTTACAAATTGACATTAACAACTGCAGTGATCCACTTAACAACAGTGGCAAGAAAGGACATTAAAATGGGGGCAAACTTCACAATAGCTGTCTTGCTTAGCCACATAAATTTTGGGCTCAGTTATTGTAGTCGTAAGTCAAGGACTACCTCTACTTCTGATTGATGCTCTTCCCCCATTTTGAAGCTGTTCTCATTTTTCATTTTGAATTTAATTCAGCAACAAAATCCTTGATAGAAGCCAAGAATAAACGTTCCTTTAGAAAGTCTTTTTTTTTGGAGATTCGTATTCAAGTAAAAGGTAGGGACAGATCACAAGTTGTAACTGGTTGTGCTTCTGGCAGGTTGCAAAACAAGCAGCTAAGAAGAAACCAAAGGCTATTGTTTCCTTCAGGAGGACTCCAGAGAACAACCTGATTTTTTCAGACCTTTCTTGAATCTTAACACTGGCTGGGTGCAACTTCTTTTAGCCTCACCTGGCCTTTCCCTGGCAAGCCAGAAGGGAAAAAGCACTTCCCTTAGAGTAAGCGGTTCTGGGATTTAAAAAGGGGCTATGGCGGCAGCCAAGAAAGCTCATGCAATCCTAAGTTGCATTAACAGAGGGATACAATCAAGATCAAGTGTTCTGACCCAAAACTTGTTCCAAGGAAACAAGCACGAACCAGAGGTAATAGAAAAATCTTTTAATGATTCTTTATGAATTCCCGGTTAAAAGGCTGCTTCAAACTAATTATCTTTGATAAGCACGAGCCTTGCCAAGGTTGTGCAAGGCTGCCAAGAACAACAGATAAAGTTACTAAGAAATATTTTCCAGCACAAGAGTCTCCAAACACCAACTAAGTTACTCCAAATGTTCACAAGGCTTGAGTACCAAAACGTCTTTGCTTCCTGCAAAGAACTTCGGATTCTCAGCTGGCTTTTATCTCTTGAAGGAGGGGCCATTTCCTTGCAGCCTTACTCCCGACTCACCCGCGCTGCTGCTGCTGCTCTTTCCTTTGAGCAGCCCTGCACACAGGCGCACTGGGCACAGGCTCCTCGGGAACCTCTTCATGGCTGCTGCCAGCCTCCACAATCTCTGAGGCAGCATTTCACTCCCTGATGGTCCTGGCCCCATCCCTGCATCACACGCAGGCCCCTCATCTGAGTCCTCGCCTCGAGACCTCAGCTGGCTGCACCTGCTCCCGGCGAACCACAACATCAAGTGAGGTACTAACACCCCTCTATAAAGCCTTAGTAAAACCACACCTAGAGTACTGCATCCAGTTTTGGTCATCACACTATAAAAAGATGTTGAGACTCTAGAAAAAGGGCAGAGAAGAGCAACCAGGATGATGATGATTGTGCTGTCCAGACAGTATATAGGAAATGGGAACTGAGTTAGTTAAGTTAGAATTGGGAGCTGTCCCCTTAAGGGAATGCCTCATGGTAAATGTAGTTAATGCATCCTGGGAAATGTAGTTCATGTCATGTGGTCACATCTGTAATCCTGATTGGTCACTGAATTGACCCTTGGTTGGGTTGGGGGAGGTTCCTTCACTCTTGCCTTGACCCCAGCAGTGTGCTGGTGTCTCTCTCCCATGCCTCCTTTGTTATGGGATGAAAGATCACTATTCTTTTACACTATGAAGTCAGCTGTGCAAAGAATTGGACATTAGATGGATCTCGACATAACCGTGACTTACCTTGAGGATGACTAACATAATCCAATAAAGAAACTTTATATGGAAGACTTTGTAGAGTTTGCCTGTCTGTCTTTATACATTCAGCCAGTAATTATAAAAGACAGAACAGTAAAAGCTAGTGATCTTTCATCCCATGACGAAGGAGGCAAGGGGGAGAGACACCAGCACACTGCTGGGGTTACACATTCAGCCAGTAATTATAAAAGACAGAACAGGACTGGAGACTAAAACATATGAAGAATGGTTGCAGGAACTGGACATGGCTAGTCTAGGGAAGAGGAGGACCAGGGGAGACATTTATTTATTTATTTATTTATTTATTTATTTATTTATTTATTTATATATTTATATATTGATTTATGAGATTTATGAGATTTATGAGATTTATATGCCTATCTCTGAGGACCCAGGGCTGCTTACAATACTAAAAACAGAACAATACAAATATTAAAAACTATTAAACCAAAAATCTCATAAACCATTAAATTTAAAACTACCACTCTCCCCATCAGTCTGGGTAGGCGAGTTGGAACAGCCATGTTTTTAGGCCATGACGGAAAGATCAAGGTCAGGGGCTACCCAAAGCTCAAGGGGCAGCTGGTTCCAAAGGGTGGGTGCTCCCACAGAGAAGGCCCTACCCCTGGGGCCGCCAGCCAACACTGCCTCGCTGACGGCACCCTGAGGAGGCCCTGCCGGTGGGAGCGCACGGGACGTTGGGAAACAGTTATTGGCAGCAGGGTCTCCTGCAAATACCCGTCCAATGCCATGAAGGGCTTTTAGGTCAACACCAGCACCTTGAATCTCACTTGGAGGGCAACAGGTAACCAGTGCAGCTCACGCAGGATGAGTGTAACATGGGACTATCGGGATCCTCCCATCACAACCCGCGCCACTGCATTCTGGACAAGTTGAAGCCAAGTTGAAGACATGATAGCAGCCTTTCAATATTTGAGGGGCTGCCATAGAGAGGAGGAAGGGGATCAAGTTATTTTCTAAAGCACCCGAAGGCCAGACAAGGAATAATGGATGGAAACTGAACAAGGAGAGATTCAACCTGGAAATAAGGAGGAACAATCAACCCATGGAACAGAAGTTGCCTTTGGAAGGTGTAGGAGTTTCATCACTGGAGGCTTTCAAGAGGAGATTGGACTGCCATTTGTCAGAAATGGTGTAGGGTCTCCTGCTTGGGCAGGGGGTTGGACTAGATGACCCCTTCCAACTCTGCTAATCTAATCTAATCTAATCGGTGAAGCCAAGATCAGAGCCCCATTTGCAACAGGGACCTGGTTGAGCTTGGCGGGTCTCAAAAAAGCTAAGCAGCATCAAAGCTGGCTGGTACTATCTGGATGGGAGGCCACTAGGAAACCCCGCAGCAGGGATTACACTGGGAAGTCAAAAAAACATCCCCAAAGAAGGCAACAGTGAATAGTTTCCTTAGAGCTGGCAAGGTGGGGGAGGGGAAATGCCCCAGTATCTCCACGAAGGCAACTTCATCCAACGTGGGCAGCCCTTCTACTGCCTTTTATGGAGAAGATGCCGGGCGACCACAGAACCATAATCCTGGGTATGTATGTGAGGGCAACTGCAGCAAAGGTCCTGGTGGGGCCTGGAATAAGCTCACCTTCCAAATGACATGAGGCAGAGAAGAAAGATGGCCGTGGAAAAGGCTTCTGCGTCATATTTGGTGCCCAGGATGTCAATCACACGCCGGTGTAATAGGGCAGGAACGTTTCACCTGCAAGTGGGGGTGGACAAAACAGAGGAGGTGATGTAGAGCTCAATAAGGAAAGGCTGCTTAAACACACACACACACACTGCAAATTGTCCATCTGTTCTGTGAAATGCAAGGGAACCTTGAGCTTTGCTTCAGAGTTCCTTCCCCGACTATGGAAAGAATGGGGCAGGATGAGAGCAAAGCTCCTTGAATGGACACCGAAAGAGTTGAATGGTGAGTTTTGAAAGATCCAGGGCCTGTCTGTAACTCTTTTCATCCTGGGACATAGGACACACTGTGGAGGAACCAGCCAGCAGGCGCAAAATGTAAAACCACCGAACCGGTAATTACACCAGTCAGATCCCACCCTTGATTCCCCTCCCACTTGTGACTGTTGACTGTAACTTTGTCGTTTGTATCCTTAATGATTTATATTGACTGTTTCTTAGTATGATTTGATTGCTTATTGTACCCTATAACTATCATTAAGTGTTGTACCTGATGATTCTTGACTCTTGACGAATGTATCTTTTCTTCTATGTTCACTGAGAGCATTTGCACCAAGACAAATTCCTTGTGTATCCAATCACACTTGGGCAATAAAATAATTCTATTCTATTCTATTCTATTCTATTCTAGTCTAGTCTAGTCTAGTCTAGTCTAGTCTAGTCTAGTCTATCCTTCTATTCTATTCTATTCCACTCCACTCCACTCCACTCCACTCCACTCCACTCCACTCCATTCTATTCTATTCTATTCTATTCTATTCTATTCTATTCTATTCTATCCTTCTATTCCATTCCATTCCATTCTATTCTATTCTTCTATTCCTATTCCTATTCTATTCTACATTTATTCTGCAACATAGAGAATGATTTAACTCGGCACCAACTCACCAATCACTGCCAGGATGAGGAACAAGAAGGCACCAGAGAGGTACAGCTTGTCTGGACCGAAAAGTCGGAGCATCTTCCAAAGGGTGGCCTTGTCTTCTTCTTTCTGGGACTCCTTGGTGCTCTGCCCTTCTGCCAGGATCCCCCAGAGGAGCCGGGAGAAGCCCACCGCCCATAGATTGCCAGCCACCAGGACCAAGCGGCCGAAGAGACCAGGAGGGGAGGGTCCCCAAGCCAGGGTCCCACCAGCAGGTACAAGGGGGCAGGATGCTGACAGCAGCCACAGTGGAAGAGGACAATGGGGAGATCCCACCCACAGAGAGCAGGCCCCGGGCCCCCAGAGAACCACCAGCCGAGAGCGCCTCCAGCCAAGCCGCTGTAACCCCCAGGGGACCATGGAGGGGCCCCATTTGGCCAGCAAGGAGAGCAGGATCGATCGCAGAGAAGCAGGGGAACAGCCCGAAACATGACAGGGCCCAGCATCTTCATAATGGACTCTGGGGACAGAGGAAGGGATTACTGGTCATGGGAATCAGGGGATTATAGATTTAAGAGGATCACTGCAAAAGATCTTTGGTCCCTCCATTCAGCTAAACTGCCTCCAGTGCTGTACCACCCAAGATCCTGTATCTAATCAGCTGACTTCCCAGCAAAGGATTCCATGGCTGCAACCTCAATATTCAGAGTCTCAGGGCAATTTTGGAAAAGGTCACTTTTACACTAATTTTGGCTTCTTTGGTTACAGGACAGCTTTCTGCTATTTTTAAATCTTGCTTATTGTACCCTATGGCTATCATTAAGTGTTGTACCTTATGATTCTTGACTCTTGATGAATGTATCTTTTCTTTTATGTACCCTGAGAACATTTGCACCAAGACAAATTCTTGTGTGCCCAATGACACTTGGCCAATAAAGAATGATATTCTATTCTAAATTCTATTCTATTCTAATTCTATTCTACTTTTCAATCCAATAAATTCTATTCTGTTCTAAATTCTATTCTATTCTAATTCTATTCTATTCTAATTTTATTCTTATTCTATTTCTAATTCTATTCTAAATTCTATTCTGTTCTATTAATTTGCACCACGTTCTCAGCACTCCTTTTGAAGGCTGAAATCAGAATAATAGAGTTGGAAGGGACCTTGGAGGTCATCTAGTCCAACCCCCTCTGCTCAAGCAGGAGAGCCTATACCATCACAGACAAAGGGCTGTCTAGTCCTTTCTTAAAAACCTCCAGTGAGGGAGCCACCCACAACTTCTGGTGGCAAGTCGTTTCACGGGTTAATTGTTCTGACGGTCAGGAGATTTCTCCTTAGTTTTAGGTTATTTCTCTCTCTCTCTTTCTTTTCAATTTCCTTGGGAAACCCCCCCAGAGCTGCTGCAGAAACGTTTGAAATATCCAGATCGGGTTTTTTTTAGGCTAGTAAAGGATTTGAACCCTGCTCCCATCCTCCGGACCAGAGGCGCCACGCGAAAAGAGGATCCCGAAAGTTTAGATGCCGCGCAAAGCAGAACCAAACGCGTCCGGGTTAGGTTGGTTTGTTTGTTTGTTTGGTTTTGGGCAGGGCAGGAAATGGGAGATCCACCCCTCAGCCGCTTAAAGGAGGAGGTGGACTGCGCATCCCTCTAACCCGCACCCAACATGAGCAGCCCTGCGGGGTGGGAATGATGGGCAGTGGAGTCCCTCGCGCCTGTGGAACCGCTCGATCGTCCAGATCAGACCGCTCTTTCCCCAGCCTCTCACCTTTCGGCGGCGGCCGGGAATGGCCTTCCATGGTCCTCCTTGATCCGAAGCTTTTAGCCCGGCTGGGCTTCCCTCTCTGCCCCCAAAGCTCCCCGAACCCACCACCGCCTCCTCCTCCGCAGAGCCGAAAATCCCCCAACGCGGCGCTTTTGCTTTCGGTTTGCGCTTCTCGTCAAGGTTCCTACGCCGTCGTGGTTGCTTTTTTTCCTGAGGTGTATTGGTTGCTAATGGGCCTCCTCCCTGGAGTAAGTGAAAGCGCTACTCACCACCTATCAGGCCTTTCGGGGTAGAAGGCGTGGATCCTTGAGGGATCCCCATCTCCAGTCGTCTCTCCCATCGGGAAGAGCAAGTGCACCCTAGATCCTCTGGAACAGAGGGGTCTCCAACCTTGGCCACTTTAAGCCCGGAGGACTTCAACTCCCAGAATTCCCCAGCCAGCAAAGGTTGTAAATTGCGACAAAACTCACTTAACAAACGAGGACACTTAGGAACAGAAATGTTGGGCTCAATTGTGGTCTTAACTTGAGGACTACCTGTATTCTAAGCTGCCCAGAGTTTTTATTTATTTTGAGACCTTCAAGAAGAGATTGGACTGCCAACTGTCAGAAACGGTGTAGGGTCTCCTGCTTGTGTGTGTGTGGGGGTTGGACTAGATGACCTATAAGGTCCCTTCCAACTTTGATTATCTGTTATCTGTTTAGTTTTGTGTTGTTTGGGAAATGGTGCTCACCTTCCCCCACTCAGAAACTGTCCTGTTATCCCAGATTTCCTTCCGTTTTTTGCCTAACTCCACCATCCTGGCTCCTCAAAGGATGCATCCAAGGATTGCACCTGTTCTTCCATTTCCGTTATAAAGTGAGGAGCACATCAGGAGTTTGTGTCATGGTGGGGTAGGTTTCCCAAACAGGGTGGAGCCAAAGCCAATTTGGGGAGGGGCTCAGAAACCCTAAGGGTGGGACAGTTACTGTGTGTGAGATGTAAGACCCGAATTATTCAATACAACACAGGAACAGGTCTGGTTCACAGTTCAAAGGTTTATTAGAGAAAATAAGCGTTTGCAAACGGGCCTTCAAGTCCCTTCCAAAGTGGATTGGGTACAAGAAGAGCAAGCTTCCATATTCACACAATACGTTTTATACCCCTGCACAGAACACGCCATGCCTAAGAAGCCCTCCCCACACCCCCCCCCCTTATTCTCTATATTCTAAAATGAGATAAACTATCAGCTTGAGAGTCAGCATGACGTTTTCTGTGTTTCAGTGTCTTTTCTTGTTTTACTGCTGGGCTTTAGCTTGGGAGGATGTCCCTTATAACAATGTGTCATGTACATATTTTAGCTGAACACATTTTAGGTTTTAGGTGGAGGTTTTATGCAGAAAAGAGAAAAGAGGAAGCTAACAGAAAAGCATCAGAAAGAGCAAAGAAGAAGCTTCTAGTCTAACTACATAAATATTCCATTATAAAAGAGTAACTTATAATTCTTTTGTCTCATGTGTTTTAGGCATGCATTTTTACCCCTTAACTAAATTAAAAGTCTTCCACAATTCCAGATATATAAAAAAATAATCCATATGTATTTATTTGTTTGTTCCATTTATGTGTCTTGTCACAATCCAAAGTGACAGTTTCCCCAAAGATCTGCAGTTGAAATTCCTCGAATGGTGTTTCAGAATTTGGGACAGAAGCACCAACCTGCCCTTTCAATGAAAGCAGCCCTTGAATCCTCTAAGGAGCAAGAAGTAGTGAACAAATTATACACAATTAAAAAAACATCTTTATAATCATGATTCTCGAGGGATCCCTATTTACTTCTCCCCAAAGAGAAGAAACCTGGTTTCTACTTCTTGTTCTTTGATCACTTGCTAATAATCTCCCTTTATCCTCTGACTGCCGACATCTGCAAACCTGCATTCAATTGTTCAACATGGATTGTTTTTGGTTGCAGTCCAGCGTTTCCTCACTTGCTTGAATTCATCATGAGTGACGCGTGAGCAACTTGCCAGGAAATCCTTGTATAGGAAAAAAAATTCCAAGTCAAGTTCCAAGCTGGAAATAAAATGGAGGCTGAGAGGAAAGAAAGTTGATTTATTGATGAAGGAGAACCACCAGCAGTGTGTGGTTCTGGGACAGCTGACAAAATGGAGTTGAGTGGATGGGTTTTATACCTTCTGGATTCTTATGGGGTCACGTAGGGGTCATGGCTGGCTCTATAGGCAAAAGGGGAAATGCAAATCCTAGGTGTTTGTCTGAGCTAATTTTGTCAACCTTTGGATTGTCTAATTGTATTGCTGATCAGGAGTTTCTGTCTCGACCCAGTCATTCCAAATGGTTTACCAAATCTGCATTTCTAAAAGCTGGCCTCCTCAGTTGGGGCAGGGAGACTGGGGCTGATTCTGCCTCCCTTAACATTTTTTCCCCATTTCTGATTTAGGGGAAATATTCTATCCTGCCTTTTTAATATTCCCCAAAACATTCCTTTCTTCAGGGGCTGAAACTGTGGAGAAAATTCTCTGTTTAGTGAAGATGGGAATTAGGAGGTGTGGAGTTGTGGAGTTGTAGGAATAAAAATCTGAGTTGAATATATTTCCAGATAAAGTGGGAAACTGACACAAGATTTAGCTTATAAATTAAAAAATATTTGGCCCTTGCCAGAATTTCCTCAGAAAATTCCTCCAAAATTATCTCTGAAGATTCAGAACAGGAATTTTGAATTATACCAATGTCTTCTTTTCTATCATCAAAGTGATATATTTTCCTTCAGATACCCCCCCAAAAATTTAAATTACAAATCAGAGCTGAAAGAAAAATGAGCTCAAATGCGGTTTATTGTTGCCCCATGAAAAGACACAGGGATGGTTCCCCCATTCCTTTTCCTCTTCTGAGTGTCAGAAGATCTCCATGCTTGTGGTCATCTGTCCGTCTCACTTCTTCTCTTCCAAATACTGGTGGAGCAGGTCGCTGTCATCCCTCAGCCTCACCCGGCTCCAGCTGTTCTGTCTTGTACAAAACAGAACAGTAAAAAGATGGTTATCTCTTTCATCCCATAGTCATAGAGGCAGGGGGTAGAGATGCCACCATGAGGCTGTGTTCAGGCAAGAGTGAAGAAACCTCCCCCAACCCACCAAGGGTCAATTCAGTGACCAATCAGGGTTACAGATGTGGCCACATGACATGAACTACATTTCTCAGGATACCTTAACCACATTTACCATGATGCATTCCCTTAAGGGGACAGATCTCAATTCCTAACTACCTATCCCAAATCCCATTAACTATAGCTGGCCATTTTCCTTCATGTGATACACTGGAGGACACAAAAATTGACAGAAAGCCAGTAAGGGACAGTGCAATACTAGCCACTGCCCTCCCCGCACCCAATGCTTGGTGTTATGTATGTAGGTTTGAATGTTATTGGTTTATTTGAACTGTTCTTGTAAAATGTCAAATGGTATTGGTTTAAATAGTGCGGGAAGAAACCCTGCACTCCCATTGGCTGGCAGCTACGGCTGCAGGCTATAAGAAGCAGCCGTAGCCAAGCCAGAACGGGTCTATTCGAGCTGTAGTCACTAATAAACTCTTTGCTGGAACTCCTCGCATCTGACTCTTCATGCAAACTTAACACTTGGAATCACAGGGTGCCTAAAGAACCCAGTGGCTGCTTGGGAAACATAGTGTTTACTACTATGTAGGAGTCATGATGGGTGACATAGCAGAGGGCTCTTTGGCCGAGGTGGGAGGGAGGCCTCCATGGTCAGGTTGGGCCAGTGGCCACTGTCCAGGACTCCGTAGCTGTTTGTGTTTCTGCTTCCTGTGGAAAATAGAATTAGAATTAGAACAGAATAGATGGGATAGAAAACAGAACAGAACAGAACAGAATAGAATTCTTTATTGGCCAAGTGTGGTTGGACACACAAGGAATTTGTCTTTGGTGCATCTGCTTTCAGGAAAAATAAAATACATTTGTCAAGAATCATGAGACACAACACTTAGTGATAGTCATAGGTTACTATAAGCAATCAAGTCAGACATAGGTTACCAACACATACAACAACTTACTGCACCTCTGTATGGTTTGCCAATTGCACAGTGGCAGATAAGCACTCCAGAGGGTTAATGTCACTGCCCAGAGGATCATGGGTTGCCCTCTCCCTCTTTGGAAGAGCTTTATAGCTCCCTGCGTTAAAAATGTTCAAAATATTCTCAAAGATCCATCTCATCCCGCGACCCTTTTTTTGAACTATTACCATCTGGCAGACGGTACAGAATAATTAAAACAAGGACAAATAGGCTGAAAAACAGTTTCTATCCCAGGGCAGTAGCTCTTTGAATTCTGCTGTATAAGTGCAGTGTTGGTGTGGTGTCGGGGTTTCCAGTTCAATGTGGAGTGTGAAGGATGTGTGTTTGAGTTTATTTTCATGGTCATGGTCATGATGTGCACTGAAGATGGTGTTTGATTTCTTGTATGAGGTGCAATGACAATAAACTAAACTAAACATGCAATCAAAACATACCAGGAAAACAAATGAAACAATATAAATTGTATAGATACAAGCAACACGGTGATAGCCATAAGTGGGAAGAGGTAGGTAATAGGAAGGATGAGAAGAATAATAGTAATACAGTCTTACTAAGTAATTTGGCAGTGTTGTGGGAGTTAGTTGTTTAGCAGAGTGATGGCATAGTGGGAAAAACTGTCCTTGTGTCTAGTTGTTCTGGTGTGCAGTGCTCTATAGCGCGTTTAGGAGTTGAAACAGTTTATGTCTGGGATGAGGAGAAACAGTTTATGTCTGGGATGTGAGGGGTCTATAAATATTTTCACAGCCCTCTTTTGACTCGTGCAGTATACAGGTCCTTGATTGAAGGCAGGTTGGTAGCAATTGTTTTTTCTGCAGTTCTAATTATAATAATATGATAGTTCTAATATGAAGAACGGATACAGGAACTGGGCCTGGCTAGTCTAGTGAAGAGAAGGATCAGGGGAGACACGATAGCAGTGTCCCAATATTTGAGGGGCTGCCACAGAGAAGAGGAAGGGGTCAAGCTATTTTCTAAAGCACCTGTAGGCCAGACAAGGAATAATGGATGGAAACTGAACAAGGAGAGATTCAACCTGGAAATAAGGAGAAACTTTCTGACAGGGAGAACAATCAACCAATGGAACAGAAGTTGCCCTTGGAAGTTGTGGGAGCATCATCACTTGAGACCTTCAAAGAGACTGGACTCCATTTGTCAGAAATGGTGCAGGGTCCCCTGCTTATGCAGAGGGGTTGGACTAGATGACCTATAAGGTCCCTTCCAAGTTCCAACTCTGATTATCTGTTAATCTGCTAATCCGTTGAAGTCTGTGTCTGTGTTGAAGAAAAAGGAGGCCTCTCAGCGAGGCTCCTCTCTCATCAGTGTAGTACAGACCAGGGCCCTGAAAAGGGAGGGAATTGTGACTTTCTGCAGCTCTGCCTTCCTTTGCTTTCCCTGAGGGATTGTGCAGCCCAGCCCGGCCAGAGAGCAGCACCTTCACCCTTTGTCCAGGGTGCAACACGCCAGGTTTAACAGTAACCAACAGCAGTGCCTGCCCAGTCCAGGTTGACCTCGGTTGGACTCCATTAGTTCTGGGAACCACCAGAAATCTAGGCTGCACTCAGAAATAAAAGTGAAA